>RJWT010007142.1:0-28030 GCA_004365215.1 Cuniculus paca | reverse complement strand
CCCCGAACACCTCTCTTTAAACCATACTCTTCAAATAGAGACAATATTAAGATTACAATTCCACCTAATATGATGTAACAATCCTGTGTGCAACTGAAAACACACCAAGTCCTGCCCCAAAGGTTCAATACTGCCAGCTTTGCTCAAAGGCCCACCTGCAAGTCAAAGTCTTAGCTGTAAGGTTCTACAAAAATCCAAAACAACTTACACACTCCCAAGATACAAGATGACGCAGGGGAAATAGAAAGAAATAGGGGCAAAGCAAGACTAGAGCCCAGCAGGGCAAACCATAAATCAGGTAGCTCCATGTGCAGCATCAAGCACATGTGGTATTCCAGAGGGCTTTGGCAGCTCAGCTCCTATGATCTTGCTGCTTCCAGCTCACATGTGTTCTTTCTTGGGCTGGCTCTGATCTGTGGCCCCAGCTTTCCTTGGCAGACTGTCTGCGTTCTTGGCATCTATAACCTCCTGGGAGCTCCAGTGCCACCTCAGCCTCATAACCACACTTCACAAGTTGCCCACCTGTTGTGCCTCACATGACCTCTCAGATCTTCCTCTGCAATCGAGGCCTCCATAACTGCAACTCTTGCGTTCTGTACGCCTGCAAACTCAGCATCACACGGATGACACTGAGGTCTGTGACCATGCAAGGAGTATCCAGCCCCCTTTGACTTACGACTGCAGCAGCCCCCAAGTGCCTGAATGGCTGAACAGGGGAAGGGATATTTCCCATGCCCTGAGTGAGCATGACACTCTAAAACTTTCTTTTCAAAATAAAGTCCTTCAAAGGAGTTTATACTTTTGCACCCTTGAACCTGCAGTGCATGGGGTCTTGATGATTCTTGACACTTTCTCAAGACATTGTTCTTTTTGCCCTGGTGCAAATTATTTGGTTTCATTTTAATGATGGTAATCTCTTCAACAATCATTTCTTCCTTGGCCCCAACTTTATGCTTCTTTTCTGGCCAAAATGTAAATTTTTCAAATCTTTTAACTCTGTTAAAAGCTATCACTATAAATGTGGCTGAAAGAACCCAGAAGTATCTGTAGCACAGTCTGAACATTGGGCTACCTTAATATTTCCTCTGTGAAATCAATTAGTCTGTAATCCTTAAGTTCATGGTCACACAAGGTTTTAGGGCATGTACAAAATATAGACAAATTCTTTGAATGTAACACACATGGTCTCTAGTCCAAGTCCCAGTACAGTCCCTATTTCCATCTGAAACCTCGTGAGCACAGTCTTTACTGTCCACATACCTATCATTCTGGTCTTCTGAAATCCCACCAAGAGGACCTATCAATATCTGCTTATAGAGTCCAAGGATTCTTTAGCTGGCATCTCCAAATCTTTCCAAATTCCTCCCACAAACTAGTTCCAAAGTCTTCTAAGGCACATAATCAGGTGCAGTTATAGCAATGACCCCACTTCTGTGGTATCAGTGTTCTCTGTTGGTCAGATTTTCAATGCTAGCACAAAATGCCTAACAGTTACAGTTTAAAGCAAGAAGAATTTACTTTTTTGATAATGGTTTCAGAAGTTTCCATTCATGGCTTGCTACAAGGCAGAAACATTATGGAAAAAGGATATGGCACAGGAAGCTTTTCCAACTCATAGCATTCCAGAACCAGAGAGCAGGGAATAGCCCAGGTTATAGTCCTCAAGGTCCTACCCCTTGAACCACTCAGATGCACCCAGAAATGTGTTTTCTAATCTCCTAGATGTCTCTCAAGCCATTCAACCAGACATCAAGATTAATTATCGCAAATATTCTGTGCAGCTTGCCAGGTTCTTCATTTCCACTAATCCAAGATAGCACACAAGGTTTTTGTGGAAGCTTTGTAAATAATTATCTCATGAAATTGGAGCATGTAATTTATGAAACTTCTCCATTTTATACCTCTCAAAAAGTTGCAAAATGACATAACATTACATGACATCCTCCAGGAAAGTCAATTTCCATTAATCAATGTATTAGTTTTATTTACTAGAAGTAATCTTTATCCAGTGAGATCCTACTTCAGGATTTCAATAGAAAAGTCATTTCCTCCTCCTACGTAAAACCATTATTCTATTTATGTGGATCTCTAGTTAACAAGAGGATTAGACCAGGTCACCTACTTTCTTTCTTTCCCTTAGTGGTGATCCTCTGGGAAAATAAGGGGATGATTCTTAAACTGGCTGTTTTATCTCTTCTTTGTCAGGAGACTGGACATTCTGATTGGACATCCCTGTAGAAAAATCTCAAACTGGGCTTGGGGTTAAGGGAGCATGAGGGCAGATACGCGCTGGCCAGAGGTATGCATGAGATGGATATGAAGAGATAAAGGATTTCAGGAACCACATCCCCAAGACCTCCAGAAATGCATGGTTAGAGATTAAAAGCCTCCAGGGCCACAAGTCCAAGTAGGATCAAAATACATTCTTCAGGAATGAATGTTCTGGCCTTCTCCTCATACTCTGACTTAACATTTAGATTGGTCCTAAGTCAATCATGTAACAGACCACCCTGACATTCCCCTGTACCCTACAGGAATTCCTGTGTAGATGTCCTTCTTTTGTTCTTTATCCTTGCTTACTGATTCTATTAAGAAGCCACAGATGACTCAGTTCGGGGTTGGCTTAAGAGACTCTCTCACAATGAGAGTTTTCAGTTAAGAGCCTTTGGGCCTTCTTGGAGTTCGATTTGGACAATAAACATGAGCAACCTCTTATCCTTTGTGCTGTGCTGTGGTCATGAACTTTGATGGGCTTCCAGAAGCCTTTGAAGTCGGAGATGTGAAAGGAAAGCACATTGGCCAGACCGAACCTGTGACTGGTCGTGTTTAGTAGGATGCTCCTGTCCACAAGAAACTGTGAGAGTTCTAGTAACACTCTAACTTTCCTGTTCCCAAACTTTGTTTATTTCCCTCTAATTTTTATCTGTGAAAAACTCTCTGGCTATGTTCTGTGTCTCACAGATTATTGAAAAAAAAAAAACAGAGGCGTAAAGGATGAAAACAATCAGGGCAAACCTTGGGCTCTACAGGAATAAAAGCACAAGCAAAGATTAACAAGGCCTCACAAACAACCCTTAAAGGGTCAAAAAACAATCTCCAAGCAGATGTTTTCCATCATAGTCTCAAGTCCTCATATTCATTTGCCTACAGAAATCTGAAATTCAAGCATAGCAATTGAATTTCTTTACTAGGCAAGGGACACAAACTACTATCCTCCTTACCTAATAATCTAGCAGAAAGTTTTTCTTTGGCCAAAATAACATTTTAGGTTGAATTTGTATGTTGTTGATCAGCTCATCACAATTCGTCTCATTCCCTTGTGTCTTACACAGGCCTGCTTCATTCATTTAACCCTTCTAATTGTCTGAGATTCTGACCTATGATTTTTAAGCCTTAGTTTCTGCTTATTGATAATCCCTTTATAAGAATGTATATTTTAAAATAGTTTTGGTTGTTTGCAACACTGTGAATGAGCTTCTTAACTGTTTTCCTCTGGGAAAGATGGAAACAAAAGAACTTTTTGAAGTAGGGTAAGACAGAGTAAGGGGATGATGTCAGGGAGAGATGGCTGCCTATGGTTCATCTTTTAAGGAGGCTATCAGTTTCGGTGATACCTCCAGGCTCAGTACCTGACACAGACTACCCTTATTTAATTGTGTACTTTGAGAGGGTAACTTTTAACCCGATTTGGTTTCTGCTGCTGGTGATGAAACAACTGAACACATTACCTTTCCTACCAATGCATTGGGGCAGTCATCTCTCAGGAACACTAGCAATTTACACAGAGTCTGCCTACACCACACCACACCACACTACACTACAACACTGTCTCCCAACCACTCACACACCTGTATTTACTAATACCCTGTGCAGTCCTTATAGGAAGAGACTGATATGATCCACCCTTTTGCTGCAATATCTTGTCCTATACTCATCAAACAAATGAATTAACAGTGTCCCGCTAGCATCAAGCACCTCACTCTGCCAGTGGCATGGGACCTCTGCGAAGTCCACTGTCAGCTAGCAGTGTTATCTTGGCGCACACTGACGGCAAATTTCAGTACGTTTTTATTGTAATTTGACATAGCTTTTCCCATAAATCTGCATGTAATCGTCATATTGTTCCAGGTTATTTTTTAAAACATATGTGCTCAAGAAAGTTCCGTGGTAAATTTGCAACTGACACCTTATACATGCTTTGCCTTCAGAGTTCTGCAGGGCCGGCCTCCTTGACCTAATTAGACTTCCCCATTCCTACATGGCTAGTAAACACCATCATTAATTTATAAAGGACTCTGAAACACCAGCTGGTAAACATTTCCTTTCAACGATTTCTACAGAATGAGAAGAGCATTTAAATTGGAGGAGAATTAGGAAGTATGCGTATAAGTATTTACAGCTTTTTACCCACTGAATGTCTAAGAATGTCATACTGTGAAATGTACTAGTACTGTTTTAATTTTTTTTTGTTCCCCAGTACCTATCCCCCTAAAAGAAAACACCTTACATAACCTTTTCTCATTTCTTTCAAGACATTTTTTTAAATTGTAGGGGAAAACAGCTGTGTGACAAAATATACTAAGAGATAGGTATTTGGGGTATATGAGACCTGAATGTTTGTGAATATTCATACACATTTTAAGCATGCTAATAAATTAGGATGCTGTTCCTACACAAAAGTCAGAGAAAATGGATGAACACCCAGTGTACATGTCTTGGTTACTTTTCTCTCTTTGCTGAGACAAACACCTGACACCCAAAATTAGGGAAGAAAAGGTTTATTTAGCTTACAGTTTCAGGAGATTTCAGTCCTAATCAGCTGGCTCCAAGGCAGGATGGCATGGCACTGGGGCAACTCTTCAAGGCAGCAGCCAGAGCAAAAGAGAGAAAGCAAGCCTCCTTTCCACCCTGACACTGGCCATCCCCCCTCCAGGGTGGGTGTAGGACTCACAAAATGTCCTTGCCCTCCTTTGCAGAAGATGAGGATATTTACAAAGTAAGAACCCTGGCTCCCTGCTGAGTCTCTCAGTTAAACTTCTAAACTGCTCATGTTGACACAATGTATCAACCATAACAGTAAGAAGGATTTCTCAATGCCTTGAGAAACCAAACATGGTCCTGGCCATCCTTTGGAGTATCTGCCTAGTCAACAGCCAAGGCTGGCAGGATGTTAAGGCTGCTCCCAAGATCCCAGGCCCTAGTATGCATGCTCCCCTCGAGTGCACAGAGGACTTGTAAGGATAAGGTACTCTCACCCCTTTGATTAGGTTACGCTATATGGCCTAGGTAGTGGAATAATTTCTCCTGTGATTCCATTCGTTGAAATGTAAGACTGCATAGCAATAGCAATGGCAGCAGTCAGCAGGATTAGCAGTCGCAGCAGCCGCAGAGTACACAGGAACTCTGCGGGCTTTGGAGAAGTAAATTCCATGTTCATTTGTTCTGTGGCACTGGGGACTGAATCCAGGGCCTTCGCACTGAGCTACATCCCCAGTCCTTTTTTTCATTTTTTGTTTTGAGGGTCCTGCTAAGTTGCTCGGGTTGGGGTGAAACTTGCAATCCTCCTGCCTCCACTTCCCCAAGCGCTGGGATGACAGACATACATCACTATGTCCGGGTAAACTCCAGAAACTAGCATGGCCATGCATACCTAGGCCATTCCACGGATACCAGTCCAAGGGCTGCTGGGGCATCAGACAAACCTTCTACAGAATAAGAGTAGTAGGATAAACAGGACTCTGAAGGGGAGGCACAGAGACTGAGGACAATGTTCAGGATGTCTGGCCTCAAAGATCTCTGCCACTAGGGGACAACAAAACATTTTGGGGCTTCTGCAGTCCAGGACCCGCGGAGGACTGGGTGTGGGCTCTGGGCACACTTCAGGTGATCCAAAAACACTCTAGGACACTAACAACACTACAAGAGAGGTGACCCAAATCATTCTGGTGGGCATAGCCAGGTCAGCACCCTGCTTGCTCAGGCTACCTTACTTCTATCTTGTGAACCAAGTAGCAGAGAGAGCTGATTGGGCGAAGGGAAAGTATGTAACACGTACACAGAGAGATTGGGGAAGACTGAAAAAGTGCATAGCAGGAGCAAGGGGCAGCTTCTTTCAACCTCTTTCTGACTCTGCAGTGCACTCTTGCCCTGCCATTCCATCACCGCCTTCTCTTTGCTGTAACCTTCATCGTTAACCCCTCTTGGGGAGGAGGAGACTTAACTTTTTTTATTCTGATTTTTGTTACTTGCAAGCAGAGACAGCCCCAATACAACATCCACATCCGGGGTTATGGAGTTCAGAAACCCAACTTCACCCCTTCCACCAGCGCTTAATTAACCTCTATGGGACCAACATGTTAAGAGAATCCTTAAGAAACTTACATGGAAAAAAAAACATATGCACAGCAGAATGCAAACTTATCCACCCATAAAGAGAACTTAATCTAGACAAATAAGTTGTATGCGTAATTCATTCTGGGTATTCCACCATGGTCGGACAAGTGTATCCAGGAGGGGGGCAAAAGTATCAAAAGTGCCAATCAGAAGATTGCTCAATGAGCATATAATTAGAACAAAAAGAATGGAAAGTCTTAAGGGAATTCTCTTTGGAGTCAGGATAGTTTAAAGAAATTCCTTGGCTACCTTAGGAATATTTTCCTGTGAAAAATCAGTAGTAGTCCCTGAAATCAAATAAGCTTCTCTGGTCATTCCCAGATATAGTCTTACTTTTTGCTCATGATATCCTGGACGAACGAACTGTCGAGGGTTTTCCTGCTGACCGAAGACTCTTCCGGAAAAGCTTTACTCACTACAGTTAGTTACTATTTGTAACAGTAATTGCATGAAGTCATTTACCAGCAACAGTATCCCTCATTCTTGAGGTCCCCTTCTAGTTACCATCTCCCGCCCCTACACGCCTAAGGGTAATCACTACCCTTGATTAGCTCCATTGCTTTTAAACTTCATGTAAATGGAATCTTATAGCATATGCCACTTTATGTCTGGCTTTTTTTTTTTTTCTGCGGCACCAGGGATGGAACTCATGACCTCACGCTTGCCAGGCAGGCGCTTATGCTGCTAAGCTAAATCCCCTGCCCTGTGTCTGGCTTTTTCAACTCAATACTGTATTTGAGAGTAACATCCATACTGTTCAATGGGGTTGTAACTCTTATTGCTGTCTACAGAAGTCTACTGAGTCTTCACTGAGTATGTGACAATTTATTCAGTCTACCATTGATAAGCAGTGGAGAAGTTACCAGCTAAAAATAATGCAAGCTAGGTGTGGTGGCACAAGCCTGTAACACCAGCACTCTGAAAAGCTGAACTATGAGGATCGTATATTCCATCCCAGACTGGCAAATGTGGCAATTTAAAAGACCCCGTCTCAAAATTTTTTTCAAAAAGAGGAGTGGGGCATGGGACATAGCTTAGTCTAAATGCCCTGAGTTCAAGCTCCAGGACCACAATAATAACAATAATGAAGCTATGTACACCACTTATTATGGTTCATACATTGTGTCAACTTGAGTTTAGAAGTTTAACCAAGAGACCCAGCAGGTGGCCAGGGTTGTTACTTGTAAATATCCTCATCCTGTGCAAAGGAGAGCAAGGAGATTTTGTGACAGGTATACCAGTGGGGGGGGGGAGCAGGAGTTGGGGGCCTATAACATAAGGGAGAAAAAGAAGCTTCCTCTTCTTTGCTTTTGCTCTTGTTGCATTGCTGGCTGCTGCCTTGAAGTGTCGCCCCCTCAGCCACACCACCCTGCCTTGGAGCCAGCTGATTATGAACTGAAACCTCCAAAAACAGTGAGCTAAATAAACCTTTCCTTCCTTCATTTTTGGTGTGGGTACTTTATCCCAGCAATGAGAGAAAAGTAACCAAGACACCACTATACGTATCTTTAGTGCATATATGTATTTCTTAGGAAGTATATTTTTGAACAGAATTTCAGGGTCATAAGGCATGTGTAAATTCAGATTTAGTAAATTATGACTTTTTCAAAGTACAAATGCTGTTCAACTTATAATAGGGTTACTTTTGTAAAGTAGAATACATACCATATAATAAGCCCAGTGTAACTTGAAAATACTGTAAGTCCAAAATGCATCTAGTTCTCTTAGCTCATTGAACACAATAGCTCGGCGACAGAGTGCACTGCAGAGCGTCAGCTGTTTAACTTCAGGATCTGGCGACTGGGAGCTGAGGCTCCCTTCTCCTGCCTGGATTGTCAGCGTATGGACTGGGGAAAGATCGCAGTTCAAATTCTGATTGCTACTGACTATGTCCCACTTTCATGCTCTCATAAAACTTAAAACTTGTAACTTGAATCATTACAACTTGGAGACCCTATGTAAATGGATCAACTGACTCTTCTACCAGTAGCTTTGAAGAATTCTTGTTGCTCTATACGTCCTCCATTGCTTGGTGCTCTCTGAATTTTTTATTTCATTTATTTTGATGGATATTTAGTGACATTATACTATAGTTTTATTTTCTTTGTTTTGTGGAACTGGGGATTGAAACCCAAGCCTTTCCACTGAACTACATTCTTGGTTCTTTTAATTTTTTAAAATTTTTTGTGGGTATATATATTTTTTAAAGAGAAAAAAACAATAAAACAGAGTTTCAAAACAGGTTAGTATGCAAGTTACAATAATTAACACACTGCGTGTTGTCTTCATTGTAATTATTCAGAGTACAAGATAAAGGTATGATATCTTGTCCAAGCAATATTAGCACAAACCTTTCTTTTCAATGAACGAAGAGAAACTGGCCATATAACTATTTGAACTATCTTGTGTATAATTTTTTTTTTCCCATTCTTCCTTTCCCCTTTCCCCATCACAGTTTGTCTTATCTTTTGAACAACTTCTTCCCTATCCACAATATCTTTGTACATTTTGCATCAACTGAGGAATGAATAAAAAGAAGTGGTTTTTTTATGTGATGGAATACTACTTAGCCATAAAGAAGGATAAACTGGAGACTTTTATAGGCTAATGAATGCAACTCAAGACATACTCATAAGTGAAATAAATCAGAACCATATGCATAAACATTGTATTGTCTCACTAGTGTAAAAAACTGAATGAGTAAATAAGATTCAAAATGTACAATTCACATTGTGAATTGGGAGTTGTTTTAATTTTGAGACAAATTCTCTCTCAGTTGCTAAATTGCCCGGGCTGGGTTCATATTTGCAATTCCTCTGCCTCATCCTCCCAGAGTTCTGGAATTGCAGGCATGTACTGCCATGCCAGGCTACGTTATGGTTTTAATTTGCCTTCTCCTGATTTGCAGTGCCAGTCAAGACTCAGCAAGTTCACTGTAGCCTGCCTTTCCCACTGATTACAATAAAAAATTCAGGATAACACACTATATCAGTCAGGGTTTACTAGAGAAACAGATATAATATAAGATATACAAATATATATGAGAAATTACACGATTGGCTTACAATGGTCAACCACAAAGTCGGATGAGGAAGCGTGCAGGGGGTGTCTGAACATTGGAGGTTGAAGGGTCCAGTCCAAAGGACCTCGCTACAGTGTAGAGCTCACTACAGTGTCCCGTGCAAGTCCATATCAAGAGACCGATGGGTCTGCGATGGGACAGCGACGAATCTACGACGGAAGGTTGAAGAGTCCCAGGAGGAAGCCCAACAGTCTGCTCCAGAAGCCAGGAGACGACGTCCAAGCTGAAGGTGAAGACTGGAGCTCCTCTGAAGAACCAGCAATCAGTCCTTCTTCACTGGCCTTTTATGGTAAGCAGACTGCTCCCCTGGGGGGGGGTGCAGCACTCACACTATCTGTCTGCCCTCCTCTTGCATAGGCTGAGGATGTTACAAACCAGGGACCCTGACCCCCCGCTGAGTCACTTAGTTACACTTCTGACCTTCTCCGATTGACACAATGAACAATATCCTAGAAGGGTAATTGGCTTGTCCTCTACACCCCAGGATGTAGGGCTGTAGAATCTCTTAGTTAAGCTCCTAGATTCTCAAGTTGGCACAATGTATAAACCCACATACACACACACAGACTATTACCTTAGCTCTCTGAAAAGTAAACAAAAACATACAAAGTGGGACAAGGAATGAAAACTTAAGAGAAATGATCTGTATATGTTTTCTTGTCTTCTTTCACAGCTTTGCCCAGAGACCTAGCATCTTATGAATTTGTAGTAGAAGCAGGGACAGGGGTAATTAAGAAATCCTGGGCCAGTAGCTCAGTGGTACAGCACCTGCTTGGCAAGCATAAGGCCCTAAGTTCCATTCCCAGTACCAAAAAAAAAAATGAAAAAAGAAATCACTTTTTTTTCCCCAGCTATAGAAATGGAGAGATGAGACTTTTATGAACCAGAAATTTGTAGGGGAGTATTAAATCATTTTCTGTTTGTTTTTGGTTCAGTTTTGACTCTTGTTTTTTATTATTATTAAGTTGACTGGTACCATCTAGAAACACAGAATGATTACATTCTTCATAGAGTTTGTACCTATACATAATAGATCATGATTCCTCTTTTTATCTGTCCTCCTACCCTCCCTTTGAACCTTCTTTCCCTCCTTATTTACAAAGCTTCGTTTCCATTCTATTCTTTTCTCATTTTTTTCGTTTCCCATCCTTGCTTTTCCCCTCCCCCTTCCCTTTTGAACAATTCTTTCCTATTTCACAATATCTATGATATATTTTGGTTCTTATTTACACTTTCAGTTTTTCACACCAGAGAATGCGATATTTACACATCTGTCCAACTTATTTCACTTAAGAATATGGTCTCAAGGTCCATCCATTTAGCTACAAATGTCTCAAAAGTTTACTTTCTTAATGGCTTAGTACTCCATTGTATTAAAAAATCTTTTTTATCCATTCAGCAGTTGATGGGCATTTGGGTTCTTTCCAGGATTTTCAATCTGGATTTTGACCCGAGGGTTTAGGTCTAGCTTTGGACACATAGGACACCAAGAGAAAATGTCTTTGTAGACAAAGAAACGGGGAAGGAAGGCCTCTATCATTTGAAGTATGTGGTGAGAATCTGCACTATTTTCTCCCTCTACTCTCACTACTTTACCCAGGTAAGGCTATAGTCAATAGCTGTCACTAAGGCAGCTAAAACTCCACGAGAAACCACATTATTCCTGGCAAGAAGATGAGGAAAAGAGGACTTCATGAGATAGCATGTGAGAGAAACATATCAAAGAGACGGTTGGAGAAGGGGACCCCATTCAAATTTCATGCTCACATGTTCAGGGCTGACCAAAGACTAAATAAAGCTGCACAGAAAAAGATCTGTGAACTGAACTATGATTTAAATTGCTGCCAAAGTACCAAAATAATCCCTGTATCTGTAGGACAGACTTAAAGTAGCACAGCAAAGGCTTTGAGACGCCAAATGATACGAAAATCAGTAGTCGGAGGTGAGACAGAAGTTGTCATCTGACAAACTGGACCAATCACCTTCTAAAACAGAACGACAACAACAGCAAAAATCAGCATTCCCCAATGGATTTTAACAAGGCCCAGGGTCTACACAATATATATTCAGTGTCCAGGATAATCAATGACTACATAATATAATCAACAGCTGCCAACACCTAAATGACTAACATGTTAGAATTACGAAGTATTAAAGCAAATATTAAAAGTACTTGCATTCAGATACCAGAATTCATAAAAATGCAATGGCAAAACCTAGGATCAGAAGGGATAAGTTGTCACAAAAATACTTATTACGAATATATGGAAATGAAACAAACGAACTATAGGTCCATGCAGCTACACAGGATGAATTCAGAAGCATGAAGACAAGTGTAAAAAAGTGCTTAACTATCCTTAGCTAGCTAAACAGTATACCAAACTAAACATACATGTACACAAACCAGGTTTTTCCCAAAGGGAACAAGTCCAAAATAAAGGATGATGTTACATCGGGAGGAAAGCAGAGGGATGAGAGCAGAAAGGACACTGGTGATTTTAACACCACTGACGACACCTGGTTTTTAAATTATTCGTTGGTTCCCTTGTGTACCCTTATATATTGCATATTCATGTACAAAAATAGGCTTCTACACGACACCCCACATACACAGTGAAGAAACAAGGTTTTCCTCCTTTATTAAAATTTCCCCAAAATCGTGAACACCCCAGATCCCAAACATAGACTAGGTAAGGAGCCTTTCCACGACCGCGACCCCATCCCAGTCATGCGTCACTTCCGCCTCCGCTTCCCTAGCCCCGCCCATCTAAAACGGAAGTGCTTTTCCTTTGGGTCCTCCCGCCTGTAGGGGGCTCTCCGAAGCTTCTAGTGCCACGGAGGCCTCCTGTCTGGACGGTCTTGAGTGTGCCCGTTAGTTTAGGCATTAAAAAAGGTGTTTGTAGTAGAACTTGTCGCCAGACAAACCAAGCGCACAGGCACCTGAGTCTGTCAAACAGCGTTCAAAGTCAACCGCGGCCTGGCGCCGTCCTTCGCAGGCCTTCCGCAGTGTCGGGCGGGAGTCAGGCGGTGAGCGGACAGCCCGAGCGGCCGCAAGCCCCCGGCCCGCGTTCTCCGGCGAAGACGTAGCTGCGGGCGGCGGTGGCGGCGGCGGCCAAGATGTCGACCAAGAATTTCCGAGTCAGTGACGGGGACTGGATTTGCCCCGACAAGAAGTGAGTGCCTGAAGGGTCCCGAGCTGGGCGGGGTTCGTCGGGCAGCGGGGCCTTTCCCGCGTTGGCCGGCTCCTCGCGCTTCTTCAGCCCGGGGAGGCGGCGGAGCGGCGGCTCTCGTCCCGGCCAGGCGCTTCGCAGGCGGGGCCTCGTCGTGCTCGTGGCCTGCGCTTCCTCGGCGGCGCCTGGCCGCGGTGGCCGGGCTTCGTGGCGTGCGGGCCCCCGCGCGCCTTTCCCGGCGGAGCTGGACGCCGCGGCCCCGACACCGCGTTGCTTTCCGCACCCGAGGCGCCCCTGCTCCCCGCGGCGCTCGTCTCGCGTTGCGGGGCCGCCTCGTGGGCCTCTCGCCTCCCTCCCCGAACCGAGCCCTGAGCCCCCGTGGGCGCCCCGAGGCCCCGCAGCTGCCCGCGCACGTGGGCGCCTGACTGCGCTTCGCCGCCCCTGCTCGCCGCGGGGCGCGCTCGGTGACGCTGTCGGTCGGCCTGCAGGGGCCCGGGGGAGCGGCCCGCTGGGAAACGTCCGAGAGGCCGAGCGCTCAGGGCTCGTGCAGAGCCGAGTGTTGCTGCTTGCTCCTAAGCAAGGTAGAGCTCACGGTAGCGAAAGAAAAGCTGTGAAACACTCTCGGGTTTCGTTTCAGGTGTGTTGTGAACCGTGTAACTCTAAGGAAGTTACTTAATTTCGTTTTTAAAATAGGAATGGGATCACTCCCCTGTAACGATCACAAGAAATAACACGTGTGTTGAGCAACAACGTTAAGTATGGCACGTAATAAGTATGGCACGTACACACTCAGCTGGTAGTTGTTAGTAGGAGTTCAGTGCTAAGAAAACGTGTAGAAACTCCAGTCTTCTCTCCTAATATTGAATACAACAGCTCAAGTTACATGCTAGAAATGCATCAGTCGGATAAGACATTACTGAAAGAATTCAGAAGATTTAGAACAGCTTCTGGCTTGTTTTTGTAGTCGCCTGTAGAAAGATGTGATGTTTTTTGTCTTTAATGACAATGCACCTGGACATTGAGGTAGGAATCTTAAGAGTCAAATGCATAAACCTGTGCGTTTACAGTCATTTTAAAAATATGCATAAATCCAGGGGACATTTTCAGAGTGTTTTCACCACTGGACTCTTTAAGGAATTTTTTTTTTAGGGAGAAAAACAATCTAAAAATTTTTCAGTTTAGTATCATTTCATATTTGGCATATGTATTTCTACTGTAACGTCTTGGTCTTTTTTTTGGGTTAACGTAAGCATTATATGTCATCGACAGTATTTAACATGCTTTTACTGATACAGATACATACTAGTAAGATAATGTGAATGAATTTTACTTCTGTTCGTAAACTGCAAGTTAAGTTATACTTAACTCCTGCATTAAGGTTACTGGTTGTGGTTTTGTCTTTTGGATTGCAGGTTTGACAAATATTCCATAAAAATTACTTCTTATTGAATCTGCATTTTTAGTTAGTATAACTTACCTTTCGTCCTACCATTTTACCTGCTACCTGTGAAAGGAACATTTCATCAAGTTCTGTGAAGCCCTCTCTCCTTTATCAATTTTCTCCCCGTTTGGTCCAGCCTTAGGATTTTGTATTATAAAATTTACACATTTTTGTTATCTGTCTTACTATTGTTAGTATTAAGCATTAGTTTGGTCTGTTTTTGTTTTTTAACTCCCTCTTCCCTTGCCAGTAATTGTTGGGCATCAAGTCTCACTTTCACTGGGTAGAGAAGGCGTCATTCTAATTAACAATGCGTGGTGCTCTGAGGATACCAAAGTACAGAGATAGTGAATAACCAAGGTGATAGAACTGGAAATGGAAAATCAAGAGTTTCTGGGGTTTTGACTCCAGATCAGTTTTTTCCGCTAACTTTCTGAATCATGTGGGGGTTTTTTGTTGTTGTTTGTGTTTTTTTCTGTTGAATCGTGAAGTTTTTTATAGTTTATGTTAACATAAACATGATTCAGATGAGTTTTAGCTTCTGAATTGAATGTGTAGTGAAAACGCATGAAAACTCACCCATTTTACTTAAGTGATATTTCTAAAAGCTTTTTGTTTTTTCAGATGTGGAAATGTAAACTTCGCTAGAAGAACCAGCTGTAATCGCTGCGGTCGGGGTAAGTATTTAAGGAAGGTTGTATCAGTTCCATATATACAAGGAATTTATTTTCCCTGGATTCATACTGCATTATTTTTCTGTTTTCAGAGAAAACTACTGAGGCCAAGATGATGAAAGCTGGGGGCACTGAAATAGGAAAGACTCTGGCAGAAAAGAGCCGAGGCCTATTTAGTGCTAATGACTGGCAGTGTAAAACGTATGTGATTCAAATTATTGCCTACTCTTCTTTCAAATTATAATGTATCCAGTCACTGCTTATTAATTTTCTAACTGTTGTTAGAGGTATTTTAGTTGTTATTTAGTCTGTTTCCCATTTTAAATGTAGTGAAAAGAAATTTTAGGTCTTTCTGTGTTTTAAAACTTAAATGTGAGTTGTTACTATAATGGGCTATGTATATCAGTAAAGAATTGTTTAAGATGAGGTAATTAGAAAGGGTATGGTATGTTAAAAGTTTTAACTTCAGGCGAAAACTCAAAAATTTAAACATTGGTAATGTGAAAATACATCATAAAATTCTTTTTGTCTATTTAAGAACTGTAAGTTGCCTAGCATAGAAATTATTCCTAAATAGATAGGTTTCTTAATATTTATTTTCAGTTGTGGACTTAGTTCTATGTTGATTTTTTTTTTCCCAACTTTTATCTTCTCTGCCATGTGAATGAATCCTATAAATATGAAAGAGGACTGAATCAAAGAAGGATCCTACATAAATTTTGAGTCCTGTAGATTTTAAATTTGTAGGGGAAAATTTTCTGGCAACATGTTAAGTCACTATGGTATGCAGTGAAATGTAATGCTTATGATGGGGGGCGGGGACTTAACTTTATTGGAAGGTTATGACCCTACTCTTCTTTGAGGTGAATTTAGAGACTGAAGAATTACTGAGACTTTTAACTTGAAGTGGTTACAATTTGTTGTCTTTTTCCAAATCATAATGGCGCGCTTCATACAGTTTAGATTTTACTCTTCACCCAAGTCATCCGATTCATTGTGGGGACCCACGTTCTCTGGAACAGTATATATGTTCTTGATTTATATTACCTCTTAGTGAGCATTGCTTTCGTTAGTGATTTCATTCTCATTTTTATTTTGAAATTCAGAGTGTTTAATAATTTGGTTTTTTTAGTATTGTATTGTAGCCTTCTGATATAGTATTTTTTTTATTTTTATAGTTGCAGTAATGTGAATTGGGCCAGAAGATCAGAGTGTAACATGTGTAACACTCCAAAGTATGCTAAGTTAGAAGAAAGAACAGGTAAAACAATGATCACATTTTAACTAAATGATTTCTAAAAGAACTAAAAATTGAATGAATCATAAAAGTACCTTCTCAGAAGAGTGGCAGTACTAATTGAGAATGCTATTTATTCTGTTCTAAGAATTTCACTGAGAAATTTGTGCCCTTTTTTTGCTTCCAGCGTAAGAAAGGTCTTTGGTCATCCATATAATAACTGGGGACACGGAAAAGGGGAGGGTGGGAGGACTTCAGTGGCCAGGGGCTGTGAGGAGACCAGGTTCCAGCCTCACCTCACCCTTCTTCCGGCAGGTGGCTGTGTGAGCAGCAGGCGTCAGCCTTGTCCTGTGCTCCCTGCTGGGGGGACACAGCAGGCTCCAACCAGTTCAGCCCAGGTCCTGCTCACGAGGACCGCCACGGGGCACTCCCATATGTATTTTTAAAAATTTCATTTTATAATTTTAGTGTATAAGTTATAGGTCGGGAGCCCTATGTGGAGTTACTCTGGTATACTTTTAGATAAGCTCACCACCTGATCCCCCACTGGTTAATTGGTAATGATAGAGCATTTTCTATTCATTTGATATCCTAGTACAACAATAAGAGCAGAAGGGTACCTTGAAAGTTTTCTTCTGAAGCTCTGGCAGTAATTCTCAGTTCTAACACTGTGTTAGAATCATTTGAGAAAAATCTTAAAATACAAATTCTAAAGCATAAAACTTGAAATTCTTTGCAAATGGGTCCCAGAAAGCCACCGGTTATTCAGATGGTGTTTAGTAATCATTAGCTAAATAGTAGCTTGCCATTGGCATTTCTGTCAGTGGTAAAATGAAACTACTTATCTGGCAGAACTTAGTTTTCCCATTATCATTAGTTAGTCCAGGCATGTATCTTTATAATTCAAATCTGACTTTATCATTTAGCTTTTTAAATTGTACAAAAATATTGTTGTGTCATTCTGTCTTGTCATGAAAAAATAACCTTCCTGGTTGCAGCCAAGAGAGCTCAGTGTGTGTGTGGGGGGGGTTTTCCAAACTGAAAACTCCTTTTGTTTAAAACCTTTTAATTACTTTTAGGATTAAATTCTAAACTCTTGAATAAAGTTTCTAAAATTGTAAACTCAAGAAACTTTCTTCATTTAAATTCTCCTTGATTTACATTGTGACTCCTTTAAAGTTTCATGCTAGCAGAAGTGACAGTCTAGTAAACTGCAGTTGGCACTGTTTATGTCTGGTTACCCTCACACTTGATACACTCTTTCCATCCTTCTGATGTCATGAGCCTTTCCTACTTTCCTGCCTACCAGTCTTTGCTATTGCTGATTATAGTTGCAAAGTAACTTGTTGTTTTTTTCTCTAGTTTGTCTGAGTTTTGTAGAGAGGAATGAGTGCAGTGGGGAGGTGACAAGAATAGAAGGAAAATTTTTTACACTTTTGTAGTTTTAGAGTTGAAGGGAGCATACACACCATTCCTCTGATTCACCTATTTAGTGTAAATGACATTCCATGTTTTCTTGTGGTTGAAAGCTTCTTACTTTGTTTCCCTTGTACAGGGAAAGAGTTTATAGGTTGACTTTATTGCACAAATTCCTATCATATACCTTAATAACCTCATTGTTTTCAACAAACTTCTGTAGCTTGTGAGAAAGAATGGAAAAATGTTAGTGTTTGCTGGTACAGAATGTAATAAAGAGATAAAAGGTGTTTTATTGGTGTGATTTTTCTTTTTTCAAATCCTCAGGCCTGGCAAACATAATGTCCTTTTGCTGGCTCAAGAAGTCCTTAAACATGGGAATCACTGGCCTTATGTACTGGCACTGCTCTGAAAAATGTGAGCAGTTAAATTGTTTGCTCTTGAGCAGAGAACAGTGATTTGCTGGTCTTAATCACTTTTTAACAGAGTATTTTTAATCTGAAGGTTTATATTTCGGAGAACTTGAGTAACTTTTAACTATCTACTAAAAAGCAATTATGTTAAAATCAATTAAACCTAGAACAAAGGATGACTTTTATTCTGTCTTTATATTTACCATAATTATTAGGAATTACAAAGTAAGAATTTTTAAAGTTCTGCTTAGTGACTCACACTACATTTTACCTCAGGAAAATTTCAGTTTATCAAAAGATTTCAGACTTATCTGGAGTTGGAAAATGGTGGAATTTAGTTTGTGATTCTTATTGGGCCTTTTCTCAGAAGAATTACGATACAGCGACAGAAGTTCTTTTAAAACATGATTATAGCAGAAGCTCAGAAAATGTTTTCTATTTATATATTTCATAAATTTTTTACATAGAACAATTTGAAGTTGAAGAGAGTTAGAATTTGAGTATGTGACTTTCTAGCTGCGATGCATAACTACCTTGAGGCTGGTCTTAGAAATGACTGTTGTGGCTTTTAAGAGGTTAGTAATATACCGGATGGATGGGCACCTGCCATTCATAAGATTTTCTGGGTTTTGCAAGTGATGTGAACATCATGTTACTCAAATGAATTCTCATGCCCCTTTCTTAGGATATGGTGGTGGTTTCAATGAAAGAGAAAATGTTGAATATATAGAAAGAGAAGAATCTGATGGAGAATATGATGAGGTAAGTTATGTAAGTGTACAGATTGAGTACAAGGTAGGAGAATATGGTAGAAAATATCCTTATTGCAGAGGAGTATTTTTAAATGCCTCGTTTTTATAAGTACAATTTGAGACGTTTACAGCTAATTTCACTATTTTCTGAGAAATCATAACTGCCTTAAATAATAGAAATAATTGTTTATAAAATACTAATTTCAGTACATTTTCAGCTTATTAAAATACATTGAAAATATTTTTCTGTAGTTTGGACGTAAAAAGAAAAAGTACAGAGGGAAGGCAGTTGGTCCTGCATCTATATTAAAGGAAGTTGATGATAAAGAATCAGAGGGAGAAGAAGAAGATGAGGATGCAGATCTTTCTAAATATAAATTAGATGAGGTAAGCAGTTTCTGTGTCCAACTTCCCCTAGTGTTACTTGAGCCACTATATGATGAGTGCTTTTGACATCTGGACCCTTGGTGAAGATGTGTGTTCACAAAGAGTAGCGGTTGCACTGTGTGGAGCAGTTCATTATGAAGATGTAATGCCATTTGAGATGGAGCCATCTTCTCTACAGGAGGTGCATGTAAATGAAGAAGGTCGTAGGTAGAATGTTACAGAAGACGTGCTACTGTTAACAGATACGTAATAAAAAGAGCTACTTTGATTTTAGTGGGTAATTTCCGAGAAGGTGAAATTTTAATTGAGACTTGATTGATATGAAGGAGCCACCAGAAAGAGCTGGGTTAAGCGCATCTTCAGGCAGGACAAGTACAGTTTCTAAGTAGGAAACAAGCCAGCAACATTCCCTGCTCCAAAAAGAAATCATACGGAGGCCACTGTGGTTAGAACAGGAGAGCAGCCCCCACTTTAGTCCAGCGATATGTGTTCTATGGGGCCAGAATGTGGCCCTTAACTAACTTCAGGGAATCATAAGAGGCCCTGAAGTGTGAGTGTTTAAGACACAAACAAGTTACATTTATCTGATTTGTTCTTTAGGGTGATGAGTCTCTGTATGTTGAGATACTGGAGAAGCGAACTAAATTTCCAGAGTTAGGGAGATGAGCCAAGAGATTGCTACAATAATATATTAGAGAAGAAAGGAACAAAATTCTTAACTCAGACTAAAGGTGGTAGAATTGGAGACTTTTAAATAGCTAGAATTAAAAATGCTGTGGCTAACTTGGTAAGTGGTAATAGGTTATGACAGAAGAGGAAATGAGTATGACTTCTGGGTTTACATCTGAATAATCTGAGACATGAATCAAATCTGTTTAGCTGAGATGGAGAATTAATAGATAAATTCCAGAATTGAGAGTGAATTTTCTTTGAGATATTGACAATATATCCAGAGATTCTCCTACCATGTGAACCTAGTCATCTTTCCAAGTAGATAGGGTTAATACCTAAACGTTTAAATATGTAATTGAATTTTTATTAGGATGAGGATGAAGATGATGCTGACCTCTCAAAATACAATCTTGATGCCAGTGAAGAAGAAGATAGTAGTAAAAAGAAATCTAATAGAAGAAGTCGATCAAAGTCTCGATCTTCACGATCTTCATCACGTTCATCCTCCCCCTCAAGTTCAAGGTCTAGGTCCAGGTAAACGGGTACAGGTCAAGGGTAACACCAGTCAAAATGTCAGTATCTAACTTCTTTATTTATAAATTTTATTATTTTATTTTTTTATTTTTTTAACTAAGTAGCTTTACTTTCTACTTTAAAATTTTCATTCACATCGCCATTTAAAAGGCTTCATCTTGGTGCCCTGTAGATATTGTCCGGTATTTTCAGGAATGCAAAATCTTAATATGAATTTCCCTTACTTTAAGCATCATGCCTTTTACTGCAACAGTTTTAGAGCTACAATTAAATCATTAGATACAATGATATTTAAGTTTCTAAGTGGCTTCCATTAAGTAAATGAGAGATTTATTAAAGATATTAAAAGCTAGTACCGGGATTCTTTAGGCATTATCAAGATAATTGCTTGTTACACAATTTTTTAATACTTCAGTTTGATGTCAGTATTTCAAATAAAGGAACTCATTCAGCCTTCCTGTTGACTTCTACTGAGAATTTTGCAATGTCTAGTAATAAAAAAAGACTTAGTTGGCATTGTACTTGAATATTCTTTTGTTTGGTCATATGAGAGACATATTCTTTGATTTTACAGATAAAAAATTTTTAGCTGAGAGACAAGCAGTACCTTAAAAGCCTTGTCTTGAAAAATCCTATTCACAAATTAATACTGTGGCTGTTGAACTTTAATCATACTTAGGAATGAAGTATTAGATAAGAACTTTTAGCATTAAGTATTCATTAATTGAATACAGTGTAAAGCCTGAACGCATAAAATAGTGATTATGAAATAATTTTCAGAAAAAAATTAACAGTCTCTTCAAGAACACATTGAAGATGTGAATTAGGTAACACATTGAAGATGTGAGTTAGGTAACACATTGAAGATGTGAGTTAGGTAAATTTTATGTATAACAGTGGCGGGATACTAGTATATGTCAGTTCCCTCATAGCAAATAGACAGCATAGTGATCAAATGTCCATGTGGTGGTAGTTAATGTGTGGCACTAGATATGCACCAAGGAAATAGAACTAGTTTTAGGAATACTGTAGAGAAATCAATAAACTATATATTCTGTTTTCTGGGTATGTTAGCCCTGAGTGACTTCTAATTATAGTTTAGTGATTTGGATAATTTAATCAGAGTAAAAAGTAATTGATTTTTAAATTTTTTATTAAAACAAAAAGCTTTGTTAAAATACTTTGAAAATATGTATCTTGTACAGTTACTTTTTATATGAAA
Organism: Cuniculus paca; assembly: GCA_004365215.1. Classification (NCBI taxonomy): domain Eukaryota; kingdom Metazoa; phylum Chordata; class Mammalia; order Rodentia; family Cuniculidae; genus Cuniculus; species Cuniculus paca. The sequence goes on along the minus strand of RJWT010007142.1, from coordinate 6,637 downwards.
ATGAACTCTAATGCTTGTTTTTCTTTCAGTGCTCATATCACAAAGCTCAGTTAAGTGGTCCTGGAAAAAAAAATGCTTCCATGTTGTTCCAGGTCCCGTTCAAGAAGTTCTTCCAGTTCGCAGTCAAGATCTCGTTCCAGTTCCAGAGAACGTTCGAGATCTCGTGGGTCGAAATCAAGGTGAATGAGGTAGCATCTCTCTGTAAAGCAGAGAGAAAAAATAGGCTGCAGAAGGTGTTGCTGCTCCCCCCCCCTTATTTTGCTTTTACTTGTCAATTTTATTTCAGCATTAGAAAACTAATGCACTTGCCTCAGCTTAATTTTCTCACCATGAAATGTTTCCATTGCCAGCAATGTGCCAAGACATTCCCATGATTGAATTAAGGTGGTTATTTCATTGTGTGTCCAAGGTTTGTTATTTTGGTAATAACAGTGAAGTGGGAAGATGAACCAAGTCTTATTGTCACATCTCTAATATATTAACATTATTTTGTAAATTAGTTCAAGCAAAATTAATACATAGTGTAAGTGAAAATTTTATTATTAAAAGGAAGAAAAAACTGTCTCAAAACAGGGTTTATTTTGCAAGGCAAACATTAACAGTAGCAACTTTCTATTTATATTAGATGAAGTTTATGGGGAGTATTATGTACATACTTTCAATTCTCTGTAATTTTAATAGTATTATAAACACAGTATTTGTAGACTAGAAATCCCTCTTAAAACTAAATCAGGCATAGCCAGGCATGGTGGCACATGCCTGTAATCCCAGCACTCAGGAGGCTGAGACAGGATTACCAAGAGTTTGCAGACAGCCTTGAGTGCATAGAGTTCAAGGCCAGCTTGAACTACATAAGGAGGTCCTGCCTCAAAAAAGAAAAGAAAAGTACATCACGTACAGTGTGTTCGGTTAGTTTAAGTAAGACACATTCTTAATCAGTGCTCTTAACCTATGGTTGCATTTAAACTGTAAAGGGAAAGTAATTTGTATTAAAAACTAGTATTTGCTCTAGAAATACTAGCACAATGTGCTGCCTTTCTTTCTGAGTTAACTTAATGATTGTGTGCTAAAGGCATTCACGTAAGTACAGAAAACTCTGAAACCAGCTTGCCGTGGAGGTCCACGCTGAAGCTGAACAGTGGCACTGAGTCACTAGCTTGTTTGAATCAAAGCTAGCATTTCACGGCAACTGTAGTTTAACCGTGTTGTAGAGAAAAGAATGTCCCACACATCTGTATTAAGCACAAAACAGAGCAAATGTTTTTTCCTATGTATTAGATTTCTTTTTTTTTTTTTTATTTTAATGCCTTTTAAATGAAAATCTTACATTTTGATATTCCCGTTGGGAGACACTGTAATTAAGGTTTACAGAACAGCCTTCATATTCTTCCCAAACATTTTTATTGCTCATAACTTTCCAAAGAATTCTCCTTTTGGGCTTTCTAGTTTTATTTTAAGCTCAAAGGTGAATTTTTTGGGAAGTTTGAGCTAAATTCCTTCAACCAAAATATGTAAATGAAGAAAAAATTTGCATTTAGTTATTGCACATTTACTTCTGCCTGAAACATGTGAATGTCAACACGTCATATTTCATAAATAGTATTACTTGATAAAAAATATTGTGACTAAATCAAGTCTTAAAGTTGTTCGTTTTTCTTTGAATATTTAGTAGATTCCTATGGTTAATATTCATTCTTGTTCCTGTACCGTATCTCATTTTTCTGTAACATCTTAATGAGTTGCATAATTCCACAAGGAAATATTACATGTGTTTTCTTCAGGAAGTTGTATGTAACATACGTTCTACCCAAATGCAGGGAGGTATTTCCTGAATATTAAATCACAACTACAGTTAAATCTGTTGATTTTACTGGTTATGTACTTTAAATTGAAAAGCTTTATAAGCATAGGAAAAATAAGTCCTATATAAGGTGATTTTCAGTTACAAGCAGTTACAAGCAGTGAATACTTAAGGCTCTTAAAAAGAAGTGAAATTACAATAATTGTATTTAAATAGAATATTTTCATGGTTGATCCAGAAGTCTTCTGTTGAGTATAAGCAGTAAGTATTCTTTCTTACTAAAATTTCATAGTTATAAATAATCATCATCATTTCTTTTTTTAATGAAATGTTTGATTTGTTTCTCAATCAATGAAGATCCAGCTCCAGGTCCCACAGGGGCTCTTCTTCCCCACGAAAAAGATCTTATTCAAGTTCATCATCTTCTCCTGAGAGGAACAGAAAGAGAAGTCGTTCTAGATCTTCTTCTCCTGGTGATCGAAAAAAAAGACGAACAAGATCACGGTCACCCGAAAGGTTTGGGTTTCTGTAGAAATAAGAATGGGTGTTCTTAAAGTGTATTTAATAGACTTCATAGTCAGGGGTTAGGTATCTACCTCCTTTGTTCCAACTTTAAATTATACTTATCTTTAAAACATGAAAAGCAAGATTACTTTGTTTAGTTTTGCACTTGAATCAAGTTTAGAAATAAGTTGTAGATCAAACTATTCTCTGATCATTTTATTGTTTAAATTTTTATTTCCATTCATATTATTATAGCCAACTCTCGGTTATTTTTGTCTTCTAAAGATTGCAGTTCAGAAGCTGTATGTTGAAGTAATTTGCAAGTTGATTTTTATATTAATTATGCTATTTTCAATTAAGTGTTCAGACTGGTAGGGATTCTAGGGCATTTAATAAAATGTTAAACTTTGAGATGACTGGGAATCTGTCCTCCTTTAAATATGTACAAGTGGATTTCCATAGCATATTGTTATTTGCCCTTTACATATAAGGAAATTACTCCTCGGAGCTTCTTGCGGTCCAAATCCATTTTTTAAAGATGTACTATTACTAAATTAGTTTGTCTGTATTGACATTTTAAAATTTGAGGACTGCAGTTGTTAACTGTCAGCCATTTCTTCAACAGGCTATTATTCTATTTATTTATTATTTATTTATTTTGGTTCTCAGTGTGTAATTAATCATTTTAATGGATTCATTCATAATTTTGCAGATTGTCCATATCCTCTTAGCTTGTAAAAAGTATTATAAAGAATGAAAATAGCTGAGTTCACCAGTAGAGTTATCTCATTCCTACTTGTACAGATTGATTAGTTTTACTTCTTCATGTTTCGATATTATGATTACACATCGTCTTGTTTATGTGTATTTGTTTCTTTGTAAGAAAATTACTCTGTACTTGAGTGAAATTCATTCTGTTGCTTTCTTATCACTTCTGCAAATTTTTATCTTAGCCACATATAACCCCCTAGTTTGTTGTCATCTAAACTTAATGAACATGTTCTCTATTCCATAAGCCAGGTGATTGGTGAAAACACTAAACAACCCTGAGCCCAGGGCCAACCCCTACGGAACACCACTACTTTACCCAGGTTGATATTGAATTATTCATATTAGCTGCATGAATATAACACTATAACTAATTGTACAGTCATTTTGTGTGACCTAGATTTCCAAAATTTAATTACTTATGAGTATATTTTCTCATACACAATCAGAAGCCTTGCTATATCCGTTTTACATATAGGCTTATTACACTTTATATAGTGTAGTGGAGAAATTGGTTTAGTTACACTTCCCTTACCAAGTATACATGTCTTTGTTGTACATTATGTGTAATTTTACGCATTTTTGCAAGGCTTTTCTTCATTACCTTAAATAATTGAGAGGTGGCTATATTTTGAAATGAGAAGGTACTTTAAATTGTAGAGGATTTTGATTACTGTTATACCATTACTGGGCTCATATGTGAAGTCTAAGTACCAGATGATTTTGTTTTTAGCTTACATCTTAATTTCTAATTATTCCTTTTGCCAGCATCAAGGTGTTTAATTTTTTGTAGTCTTTAGAGTGAATGCTGAAACCCATCTCTAGCTTACTAGGTTGCCTGCTTTCTCCATTATGTCTTACAGGCACCACAGGTCATCTTCTGGATCATCCCATTCTGGTTCCCGTTCAAGTTCAAAAAAGAAATAATGTATTAAAATTTACATCCTAAAAAAACATCCAGTACAGTGCATGAAACAGTTTTTAAGAAGTTGATGTCTTACTTGGTCAGAAGTGCTAAATCTGCTAGTAGAGGTGCATGCCTTTATTGTTTTTCAGAATAATACAATGTGTTTATTTGTGAAATTAAAAGTAAATTGCATTTTAAGCCATAATTCCCCAAATAAAACACTTTTGTTTATTATTTACATCCATTCCCTTAAAACCATTTCAGCTTCAACAAGTACTCTGGAAAAAACCTGCTATGTTGACCTGGAAAAGCAGTTAACCTGTTCATGTTTTTAGCCTGTGTCAGAGTGATTCCTGCCATTAAAATTTAAACTAAGTTATAAAGCAGCCAACTGGAAACTTCATTGTAAATTCCTATGCTGAGATTGCTTTAGAATAATCATTGTTTCTTTTACGCAATTTTATACCAGTTTTGCATCACCACATTTAATTCAGACAAATCTTGTGGATTGCAGGAGCAGGGTGTTACCATTTCCCTTTCTGATCCATAATTTGGACAAGGAAAGAAATCCTTAAGAGTTTTATCAGTTCTCTGCTAATATGGTTGCTTGTATTTCAAAATGTTTATCCTGAGTAAAAGGTTTAAAAAGGTTTGTGCAGTGTCCTTTAAAGGAAAAATCTTAGTTACCAAGTACAATAGGCTAAAAAAGGCTAAATTGTACTTGATGAACAATTCGAAGACTGATTTTGAAGTATATTTCTTCTTTGGGTAAAGGGCCAGCAGAGACGTGTGAATTAAACATTTTCCTTGAAATGTGTAGTTTGAAACATAATGACATGCTCTTCAGAATAGCAATTGAATGCTTGTTTCTGCATGAGAAAAACAAGTCATTATTTTTCGTTTTACATGAGAAAACTTATGGCTTAAAATGCTTTCTGAGTTTTATTTCTCAGTTAAAATCTGGTCACTTGAGCTCCATTTTGTTTTCTGGTTTGAAAATAAGGTTTCTCTTGACAGTATCTTCAGTGACAATGCAAGGTAAGTATATGAAGGGAAATCTACAGTTGTGCTTGGGGTCTTTTTGTTATGGGGTACTGATTTCTTCTTTGTTTTTTAACATTGTCTGCCACAATTTAAATAAAAACAAGGTGTTCAGTAGACAGATCAATCACAATTATATTTGTTTTTTATTTTAAAATGTTTTCCATTGATCTAAAGATGAATACAAAATATGTAGAAATATTTTGATAATATTTTTACAATGAGCTTTCCCATGTTTTTTATGTCTTAATTTTCCTTGCTACATTTACTGTAGGTTGCACAAGAACTTTTACTCTTGTAATTGTGCCTCAGACTTTTCGAAAGTCCACCTTCTAAGTTGCCCAGATGATCATCTAGATTCTACATGTTACCATTTATTCTTGTGCTTTCTGTATTTAAAACTTTGACTGTACTAAGCAATTGCAAGGTTATAAATTTAGCTAATAGGAGTTGACAGACAATTCAGATGATTATGATTTCATTTGGTTTAACTAAGCTGTACTAGTTCATTTCAAAAGGAAATGATGCTGTAGAAAAATGCAAATAAAGTCTGTGAGTCAAGCATCGAGTGGTGTTTGTTAGAAATAAACTAGAGATTTTTAAGCTGTGACCTAACGTGGATTTTTAACTTCAGTATTCCTTTGAATTGTTTAGTTTATAACCTCCTTGTATTTGTTTTTTACACATAAGTGCTTGGTTTTAAACATTCAAAAAAGCCACGATCACTGCACAACCTTGGGTACTCAGAATTATCATTTGTGACTTTGAAAGTTGAGTGTTTCCCCCTGGAACAGTACACACCTATGCCTTGTGGTGAATAGAATATCCTCGCTTGCTTCTTGAATTACTCTTAAACTAGCACTGTACTGTGGCATCTACCAACTATCTATTTAACTGTGAAGTTCTCTTAAGTTTCCCCTTGGAAGCGTTTTCATCTGACCAGTATTGGATCTATCAAGTAATAAATGCCCAAGTTAAGAATAAGCCCTATAAATGTAAGACCATCTTTACACAATTACAAAGACAAATTAAGTTGAACCATCAGCGAACTAAACACTTGTTCAAGGAACCTGAAGGAGCCTCGCCTCAGTGTTTGACAGATTTCAGTGTGGCATGCAGTAAAAACAAAATCAGGTCTTTGAGAGAATAAATACGAGATCGTTAAGCCAATTGTTCAGATATTTTTAATCTAATAACTTGGTAAAGAAGCTATAATTTCAGTCAGTTATTAGAAGGTACACACCCTAGAAAAGTTGCGAACATTGTATGGAGGAGAGTTCTCAAAGCACCTCCACCCAGTTTCCGGTGTTGCCATCTTATGTTACCGTATTTTTGTAAACTAAGAAGCTAACTAGTTTACTAATTCCATTATAGATTTTAACTTTGTCATTTTTCCCATTAATCTGTTCCAAGATGCAATGTAGAGTACCACATTGTCCTAATTGTTTTATTTTTCTAATCTGCTATTTTTCATTCTTTGCTTGCTTTTGGTGACTTGGAGAAATACTGTCCAGGTGTCCTGTAGAATGTCCCTACTCCACTTTAGATTTGGCTGTACTTTTTCTCCTTACTACACTGGGGCAGTAGGTTTTTTTGAGGAGAGGTACCTATCTAAT
>RJWT010007141.1:0-28047 GCA_004365215.1 Cuniculus paca | reverse complement strand
AGGTGACACAAGATGGACCAAGAAAATGGCAGTGTAGGAACTGCCCTCCAAGGGGAAAAAAGCAATTGTTCAAATTACAAGACCTAAACAAACAACAAACTCCTCCACTTATCTGCAAGGGAAAACTCAAAGTAGCACCAAGAATTAATAGTTTAGATCAGGGTCCAAGCTACTGGTTGGTTTTTATTACTCAAGGCAAAATCCCTTCCATGCTGGCTAGATATAAAAGTAGGGAGTAGGGTAATCTCATGACTTGAGGGATGTAGAGATGCCTAGTTCTTAACCGGAAGTATACCCATGCAGGGCTTTTAGCAATACACATTTAAATATTTTCATGTTAATGTGCAAAGATTTCTAATAGGCTCTGCCCTGGTTGGTGTTAAATATGGGGGCAGAGAAATATAGTTAGAGCTACTATGTGCCAGGTACATTACTAGGCACTTTTCATATATTTCCTTTCATCTGTGTAACAGCTCTATGAAGATAGTATTATTAACCTCATTTTTTAAATACAAAACTTGGGGTTTGAGAGAGGTTAAATGGGGTCCCATAGGTCACTGACTAGGGCAGAACTCATGCCCATCAAGCAATAGCTAATTGAACAATGCCACCCGTGGTCAGTGCCAAAGGGAGTGGCACAAATCATAATTGCTACAGGGGGGTAAACACAAGAGGCAGAGGCGCCAAACCAGTTTGGAATAAATGAAAAAGTATAAATCATCCTCATGGGTTGCCCCCCCTGCAGCCAACTTCTTGGAAATATAATATTATTTATCTCAAAACACGTTTGTAGATATGTATATTCCAGAAACTCACCTTGATTAAGCATATAAACTCCCCATCTGGCTTGGGGCAGAGGAGGTGGAAGCCACCTTTTCATTCCTCTTATCTAAGTTACTTATTTAATCCACTCAGTATCAGTGAGAAAGGTATTAATTTTTTTTTATTTTGAAAAGAATACAACCAAACAAAACAAAACAGAGTAGAGTCGATCAAAACAGAGCAATGAACATGGAACATGACTTTGAAACAGTGTAAAAAAAAGAAAAAAAACGAAAAACAAAAAACAAACAATCGATAAGGTTACCATAATGGCTCTTGTTATCTGCAGTATACCTGCCCATACCATCAGGGATAAGTAAAATCAAACAAAATACAACAAACTAAAACAGTAGAAACAAAACAAAACATAATAAAACATTAATTTTTTATTCAAAAGATGGTGTTTTAGTCCATTTTCTGTTGTCATAACAAAATGCCAGAGACTGGTTAATTTACAAAGAAAATTTTATTTCTTTCAGTTCTGATCCATCCATTCTTTTGGGGATAGGCTGTTTGTCGAGAGCATGATGAATTTACCCAACCCAGGTCAATTAGAACAGAGCCTTGAAATTTTGGAAACTGGAGCTGAGAAAATGGATTTCCTCAGATTGTGATGCAGGGAAGATATGAGTCTTAACTTCCAGGAGTGCTGGTCCATTCTTGGAATGAAAGTCATTTTGAGAGAATGAGGCTCATATGTAGAAAGAAACAGGGACCAGAAACAGAGAAAAAACTTTTAAGTGATACAGCATTCATATCCCTTGTCTAATCCCAGAGCCCCCAACACCCCATAGGAGTATGATCAAAAAAGTTCCTTTGTGTCTTAGTCACTTTTTTCACTGCTGGGGAAAAATAGCTGATACCCACAACTTAAAGGAGGAAAAGTTTAGCTCACAGTTTATAGGGGGGTTAGTCCATAGTCCGCTGGCTCCAAGGCAGGGTGGCAGGGCAGAGAGAATGGCCGAGCAATAACTGCTCACTGCAGGCTGGACAAGGGAGGAGCTAGGAAGGTGACACACACTTTAGGTCATGCCCACAGGGAACCACCTCTTCTGATCGGGCCCCACTGCCTAAAAGTATGCTAACTATAATGCCTTATAATCCAATCACCTGCCAGTGTTCCTGCCTATGATCACATGAGGCTTTAGGGGGATATATATAAATCTTGGCACATTTTTTTCCAAGTTGCTATAAGCTATGGTTCTGTTATGTGCAACCAAATCTAATGTAATGGATTCTTTTTTTTTTTTTTTTTACTTGACACAGGGTCTTGCTATGCCATTCACACTGGCCTTGAGCTCACTTTGTAACCTGGGCTGGTCTCGAACTTGAAACGATCCTCCTGCCTAAACCTCCTGAGTGCTGGGATTACCGGGGTGCCTCGCCATGCCCAGTTTAATGTATTCCTTTTTCCACTGTGACTGCTCAGTCTAAAACCTAGACAGTACATGACCCTGAAATGAATAATTTTGATTGAAGTTAGGACTATGGAATTACTGCAAAACTGACAGGTTTGATACCCTTGATCATTCAAGGGTAGGGTGACAGTGTATCTTGGTTTGCTCATGATATTTCTAGTTGATACCCGTTGCCCCAGTGTAATGAATAATAGGGTCCCCTTTCAGTCTCAGACACCTGACTCAGGTGATAACTCATAAAGTTACTCAGTTAAGGTTCATCTAAACCATTTTCTTTTGAAGACTTTTTGGATCCCCAACCTCCTCCTCCTCTCACTAAGTTGCCCCTCTTAAATATTCTGACACTTGCTGAAAGAGTCAAGCTGGGCCTTTGAAGACACTTAAGATCCAAACGATAGTGATAACCATAAGAAAATCATCAGCCTTACATTGACATATATATATATATTAAGGTGGAACTTTTCTCCCCTTTTTTATCAGGGAGCTAAAGAAAGGCACATATCCTTTACTTATTTCCTTTAAAAAAATCTTAGATGATAATTTTCTTTAGCATAATCATAGCTTGGTTCGGTATTCTCAGAAGTGATCTTTTTTTTCTTTTCTTTATTGGTGAGGTGACTTGGAATCATAGAGAAATAGTAATCATTTGGTGTGGTTTTCTTGATGAAAGGAATTGTAAATGGCTATTTGAAAAGCTCAAGGAAGACTCATTCTTGGATTAATATCAAATAAAACTTGTGTCTATAACTCACCTACAAAGCAATAGGCTATTCTTTAAAAGTTCAAACATAGACAGTAAAATGAGAATAATCACGTCATTAGTCTTCAATTAGCAAAATGTCTCAGGGCGTGGGTTTGTCCAACCACTAGGGTAATAAGAGCTTTTCTTACTAATTTCTATGTAATATGATTTTGGTAGCACCTAGGAAGGCCCATGCACCCATAGCATTTTACTCCCCTAGATTACGATATACCCAGATTTCTTTAGGAAGGTGTGATGGATGATTTTATATGCAAACTTCGCTGGATCATAAGTTGCCCAGATATTTTGTCAAACATGACTCTGCGAGTGTGTTTGTGGATGAGATTAACAATTAAATCTGTACAGTGAGGAGAGTCAGTTGCCTCCCCCTAATGTGAACTGGACTCATCCAATCAGTCAAGGGCTCAAAGAGAACAGAGACAGAGACAGACAGAGAGAGAGCGCAGCAGAGACAGAGATAGACAGAACTGCAACGGTGTGCTTCTCCCGGACATTGAGCAGAAACATCCGATCTTTTTGGGTCTGAAGCCCCCAAGTCTTCAGTCTAGAGCTATCCACTGACTCTCCAGAGTCACCAGTTTGACAGTTCACCCTGCAGATCTTGGAACCTACCAGCCTGCATAATAATGTGAGCCAATTCCTTGTAATAAATTTATTTTTACATATGGATATAATCTTCTCTCTGTCTTTCTCTGTTTGGTTTTTTTTGCTTTGGTAGCACTGGGGATTGAACCCCAGGCCTCAACCATGTTAGGCAAATGTCCTACTACTGAGCTATATCCCAAGCCCTGCTTACTTTTTATTTTATTTATTTTTTAAATTTTGAGACAAAGTCTCATGAAGTTGCCCAAGTTGGGCTCAAGTGTACAGTCCTCCTGCCTCAGCCTCCCAAGTAGTTGGGATTACAGGAATGTATCACTGTACCCAGCTATGAAATCTTTTTTCATCGATTAGATTTCTTTGGAAAGCCATAACAAATACAGAAAGAAAGAAAGAAAGAAAGAAAGAAAGAAAGAAAGAAAGAAAGAAAGAAAGAAAGCCAGCCAGCCCTGTATCCCAGAGGACATAACTTTTGCACACATCTGCAGGAGTGAATGACTGATCTCCCTGCCCCATGGACACATATTTCTGAGCAGGAGAGGTTGAACTTCCTGACTCAAAAGGGCAGAGAAAACATCTGAGAAGGAAATACTTGGCTCAACAGGTAGCTTCGTTTGGTCCCAAAATATATCTAAGGTTTTTTAGCAGAAACTTAGCAAATGGTACGGCAGGGGAAAAGAGAATATTTCCATTTGGGGATGGGGGCTAGGAGGACTGGGCTATGGCTTTGCAATGCCAGTGGCGTTTGAAGGGTTTCATCCCATAACTAGTGAAGTAGGGTTTTCAGTAGTGTCCATGACTTTTCCAACAAAAATGATACATAGGTCTTATGAGTCAGTGTGCAGATCTGCAGAGCTGGCAGAAAGGCAGGCTCCTCTGGCTTGCTGGCTTCCTGCTTCTGGGGCAGGACTGGGCCCCATTCTGGACTGGGGAAAACTCTCTGCTCCAGTGTCTATGTCTTCATTTCAGATTCCCATTGTTAGTCTTAGACCTGTCAGGGTCAGGAGGAAGCAAGGCTGGGAAGGCGGCATCCCAGGAAGGACAAGCAAAGAGAGAACCAGAAAGAAGTCCAATTGTCTGAGGCAAAGATGAGAGAGCAGGGACCACAGTCAGGGTAAGCCTTGGAGATCAGAGCTGCAGAGTTCCGCGGGAGGTCTCCTGTCCCGTACACAGGCAGCAACCCTGAAATCCAGGCATGCGAGGGGCTTCCATGCCACACAAGAAGTTCCAGGAATGGGACTCCTGACTCTTATCTCCAAGCGATTGTCTACCTTTTCCTTTTCCTTCTTTTCCTCTCTCTTTCTTTCTTTTTTTTCTGTAAAGGGAATCGAACTCAAGACCTGCACTGTGCCACTGAGCTATATCCCCGGCAATCTCTCTACTTTATCTCAACACATTTTAAGAGAAACTTAACCCTGGCCTTCTACACCATAGACCAGGAGACCTGCCCCTGTGACCTTGAGTGTCAGGGCCCAGCTGAATGGGGAAGAGCAGCTGCAGGTCCTGACACTGGCTACAGAGTCACAGCTATGTGGACTCTGCCCATTTCTACACCTCTCATTCCCATCCACCCATGGGAGGTAGCAGGGAACTTGCAGGTGAGCCTGCCCAGGAAGTTCCCGATCTGCCCCATAACCCCTTACACGTCACCCTGTGCCTCAGTATCCCCGTCTGCAAAGCACATCAGTCTAATTTCGTGCTCCTGAGATTCATGGAAAATAGAATCTCCTACGGGTTTCAAAAATGAAATATCCCTGTTTGAAGCAGAGGGAGAGAGGTTAGACTTACGTTGCAGGAGCAGAGCCACTCTGTGCTGCAGTTACTGAGGTGTAGGCGCTTCAGAGTAAAAGGCCAGGCCATGGCCCCTAGGCATCTGCACACTTCTGAAGCAACTGCGGTTCTGTATCCTTTCCCATTGATGTCTGGGGCAGGCAGTTTTCTCAACAACAAGCTGTTATATTTCAAGGGAAGTAGGTGGTATTGTATGTCTTTGTTTTGTTTTGTTTTGTTTTGTTTTGTAAGAAAAGATGTCAGATATCCTGGTGTTGCCATCTTGCTAATTCCCAGTGCCTCCTACCTGGGAAAAGTAGCTGCCTGAGGACGGGGAGGAGGCCACTGACAATGAAGTCAGCGGCCTCAGCTCCTTGCCCTTCCTCTTCCTCCCTCTCCCACCTCAACCCCTGTAATCCTCTTACCTGGGGGCCAGATTAGGGGTACAGACAAGACTTCTCTCCACCTCAGGGTCCACCGGAAGTCGGCCTTGGACCTGAAGTTTGCGTTGGGTGCCTGTACTGGATGTTAATGATTCTTCCGGATCCCTGTGGGATCCTTTATTGTTTCTCTGTAGCTCTACCAGGCTTTCCAATTTCCTTCCTCTTTGGGATGCTTTTACTCCCCACAGCCTACACCTGTGGACATTCCTCCGCGGCATTGCCCTGTGATGGTGCTTATCCCGGGAGGGTGCAACATAGCTTTCTGAGGGCCAGGACTGTGTTCTGTCACTGCTGTATCTCAGGGCCTGCCAATGGACTCAGTGGGTCTTGTGAATGAATGAATGAATGAGCTGTAAACCCCAGCTATCAGAATCAATTTCAGTGAAAGAGTGAATCTAGGAAACCCAGGATCATATTAGGGGACATATCTAGCTAGCACAGGTCCTAAGTAGAGACTGAACTGCATGCCCTCCAGAAAATGGAGGGATCATGTCAGGGACTCCCAGAAGTTGTGCTCAGGGCCAGGGGAGTTGCTCATTTCCTGTGCTAGTCTTGACCACACGGGTCAATCCCTTCCTCCACAGGCCTTACCCATACTCACAGGTACCCAAGTTGCCTCTGGTTGTCTTCTTTGGCTGCACCCAGGGCTACCTGCACCCAGGAGCCTCTGGCTCAGTGTTGGATTCTGCCTGCCTCCGAATTCTACCCTCAGCCCTGCAGCCCCTACATCAGCTCTACCAAGTGTTGTCCCCGGATGTTTCCAGTCTCTGAGTCATGCCTACTAGCTCCCCTGTGCAGACGGCAGGACCTGGGGCATTGGACTCATCCCAGCATTCGCAGCCCACTCCTCTGTCCCCACCCAGTGCCAGCACAGTGTGGAATGTGGTTGTGACTGAGAGGCCAGTCTGTTGCCACAGCACAGTCTCCAGCATGCCCAGGCAGGCCGAGGCAGGTCACCAGGGGTTCTGTAGACATGAAGGATAGTCCCTGGCTTTCCCAGAAGTCTCAGCGATGACCTGGAGCTGACATTTGGCCCAGATGGAGATGGACCCCACTGGAGGCCTTCATGACCTAGTCACTGGGGCTTGGACAAGTCACCGCTGGTGGGATGACTTCTGAGGGAAGACACTAAGGCCCACTTGTCCATTTATTTGGGGTGGGCATGAGGCATAGAAAGAACAAGTCTTGAAAAGAAATGAAAGAGTTTGAGAGAAGGAAGCTCCTGCTGGTAAGAGGCCCATTGGTTCTGACCAGGGGAGAAAGGCAAGGTAGGACAAGAAGCAGGAGAGCCCCTGGGAAGGGCTGTTGAGCTGTAGAGAAAAGCTGCCTATCTTTCTTGGACTGAAAAAAAAGTTCTTCATGAACTTCATGTTATGTTCCCTTCTCCTTGCTAAAGGGGCAAATGTGACGCTTACATCAAGCCGAGTTACGGGCACTGGCGGAGGCAGGGCGTGCAGGACATGATAATGAGCTTGGCCGGCCCTCGGCAGCAGGTGTTCTGGACACTAATGCTGCCGTCACAGGAGCCACAGAAGAAACCGCAAAGATGAGCTCCACGCACAGGGTTGGCGGAAGGTTTGCGCTCCGACACGTTCAGTTTCAGGATCTCTCTGTCTTTATTTCTACCACGTTGCTCTTTCCCTCTTCATCCTCTCACATCTAGCAACTGTCAGAAACTCCAAGGAAGTCCCTGCCTCCTTTTGTTTCAAACAACCCGTGTCTACCGCGCCCCTGCCCCGGTCACTATGGCAACAGTTGCAACAAAATAGGTCCAAGTCTCTGCCCTCTGCTGTTTTTTCTCCAAGTGAGGACAAAGAGACAATGGATGACTGGCCAGGGAGTGATTAGTTGGGAGAAAAGAGAATGTTGAAGAGGTTGCAATTGTGAAAAGAGCAGTCAAAGGAAGTCTTTCACTTAAAATTTTTATTAAACTCCTTTACGGTGGCAGAAAACTTTCTACTCATTGGGATGTATGTTAAGCACAGCATCGATTATGAATAAAAGGATGTGATCTACGCCCTTGAAGAACTCCAGGCCAGCACACCTTGACTCTCCTTACCAGGGATACCCTGGTGCTCTTCCTCCGATACTGGGATGACCACGTTAATAACCTGCCTTCCGTGACCACTCAGTGCCTTGTGGATCAAATTCTGACTCCTTGGCAGGACTTAAAGCCTTCAAATCCTTATCCCACTTCTATCCCAGTCTGGTGTACCAGGCTTGACTGTCTACCCTCTCTGCAGGGAGCCAAAAAATATCAGTTTTCCTGGGGGTCCTGGTTGACACTTGTCATCCGGCCATCACTGTTAACCCTGACCCCTTTGCTCTCAAATGTGTTCCAGTACGGACCGTGCATTATATGGTCATGCTATACATCAAGGCCTCAGCAATAAAAACAATGCTGTTGTTGGAACTTTCTATTCCAGCTTCTGCACTTTACTGCCACTCTTCCCACAGTCTGGCTACCCTCTCTTGCCTCACTTGTTTGGAAGTGTGACTTACTCATGTGGCAGGTAGATCCTGGGCCTGAAATTGTCTTTGTCCTAAACACCAGCTGGGGTATTTCCTAGGCTGTCTCCCACCCCAGCTGTCTCCTAGGCAGTTCGGCTTCCCTCTCTCCAGCACAGAGCGAAGCATGGCTCTGTGCGGGTGTCCTCTCCACCTCTGTGCTGGGGACGGGGTCTGGTCCCTGTTCAGTCTGGTATCCCCAGGGCCTTGCACGGTGTTTGAGCCAGACAGAACGGATACTGAGTGTTGATTAAGTTGAATTCAATGTGATTGGATCTAGCTGTGAGCATAGTCCCCTAATGGTGGATCTCTTTTTGATCTGCACTTTAGTTTTCTGGCCCACAATTACCCTAGTTTGTATTGGCTCCCTATTTGAGCTCCCCTCCTGGCGAAAAGTCACCGTAACCTGCACCTTAGCTCTGAGTCTGGGTCCTTGAGAAAGGATGTTTTCAGCATAGGAGAACTTAGATAGAAGGAAAGAGAGGTGTTGGGGGAGGAGTAGTGGTACACACACACACACACACACACACACACGTCCAAAGTAATGTGAGAAGTTTCTAAAAGGGAAGCATCCAAGGGAACTATCTTCATGTCAGCAGAATTTTTTTTAGGTGTCTGGAAAAGAGAAAAGCAACTCTAACTGTATTAGCCTGGATCAAGGTGGGAACTATGCCTCCATAAAGAAAAGAGGCCTGCGATTCCAAATGGGGCTGGGGTGGGGGGCAATGGACTCAGCACACACTCTGGCATTGTGATCCCATTTGCCATTCATCCAGGCTTTCATTTTTCTACTCACTTTCAGTCCTGCTCACACAGCTAGTCGGGAGTGGGCCAGGCACTGGGGTAACGGTATTCTCAAAATGCAATTGGTAAGAAAAACCAAACACCCAGCCTGTGGCAGTCCATCGAGGAAGCCCAAAATCATAGGATGCTCATTGGGAATTGTGGTAAGGCTAGGAAATGGCAAAGCAGCACCAGGGTGGTGCAGGCTCGTCCGGGGAGGGGACAGGACAATTGTGAGCTTCCAGATGTTCCGGGTCCACTGAGGCTGGGTGAGGTGGCAGTGTGGGCCTAGGAAAGGGGCTGTGGTATGTGAGAAGGTCTGTCCTGGAGGAGATGGCACAGCACGGCGGGCTGAGGCCAGAGGTGGGGGGGAGGCAGGCCCAGGTGAGGCACCACGCAGAGTGAGGTGGGTGGTGTCTGTTCAAAGAGCATGGGGTGGCACGGGAGGAATTTCAGCACTGGGGTGTGGGTGCAGAGCTGTGTCACCTGATCAGACAGGTTTTTCGGAATTTTCATTGTAACTGCAGCATGGAAAGCTTTCAAAGTGGAGAGATCACTTAGAAAACCATTGCAAGAGCCCAGGCAAGAACCGTATGGGAATTCGGATGAGGGAGGGGGCCATGGGACCTCTGATACTCTGTCTCAGTACATAATCCTATACAGGAGACAGCAAAACATAAGACTCAGGGTAAACATACCTGCAAATTGCCTGGTTCACGGTAGATTCTCAACATCCGTGCACTTTCCTGTCCTTCTGACGGGAGGCAGGCAAATCCTGGGCCTGGAAGGCTCTACTTTCTGAGATGATTCTGTTTTAGCCACAAGAGCAACTCTATGTTTGTACAGGGAAATAAGAACAGGAAGCATCCTGAGGTACATTGTGAAGCACCTTCCCAAAATGTTTTTGAAGTGTAGAATGACAGGACAAAGTATATAGATCCTGGGAGTGTCACCGTTACACTTGTCAGTGTACTAAGTTTCCATTGATAAAAAGTGACTTTAGTCTCTGCCCATGAGAGGGAGAGCCAGGGCCCGGCCTACCAAGGTTCTCCTGGGAGAACTGTCGTTTCTGAGGCTCCCTTGGGAAACTCTTCCTTTCTCTTACGGCCAACTGGGTAATGAAAGTTGCATAGGCCTGCGATCAAGTAACTCAGATAAAAGACTCCTGTGTTCATCTCAGTGGGTGCAATATCGGGTGACTTGCTCCTCCAATGGCAAAAGAGTGGCCCGCCCTCCAGCACAGCAGAGAGGGACAGAAAGCCTCCCCCTGCTTTGCAGGCTCAACTGGAACAAAAGCTCTGCCATTGGGTAGCTGACAAAGCGCTCAACTGAGGCCCGCATGTTCCCATCGATCATATCGTGTTATGTAAGCACGGCCAGATATCTTCTGGCTGGAAGGAAAATGTGATTTCATTATTTTCTCTCTCAAAGAAACAAGCCACAAAGGAGAACTCACTTTGATGCCCTGAATGCAAATCACTCATTTCTGAAGACAAGTTTGAGCAAGAAAAATTTTGCTAAACTTACTATAATAGAAATGATTGCTGTTTTAGAAGCCTGTAACCACATGCGTAAGTCACACTGCCTTTTAGATCCCAATGGTGATGACATTAATGCCCACGATTTGACAATAAAGAGCTCCTTTCAAAGCATCCCAAAGTTATTTCAGAGAGCAAGCAAAGTGTGTCCCAACCTCCCTTCGGACCCCAACCCAGAGCCCTCTCCTTCCTCGCCTGGGTGGCTGCCCACTCACCCCACAGTCTCCCCACTGTTCCTGCCCATCATAAGGATACCAGTGACCTTAACAAGGGGCCCTCTCCTCTGAGGGCCCAGGGACCTGTTGGAGGATTCTGAGCAGAAGAGCAATTCACTCTGCTTTGCCTTTTAACAGGAACAGACTGTAGGGGTGAGTGACAGCAGGGAGACCTGTGTAGTCTCCTGCTCTGCAAGCCAGAGAAGACGGGCTTGGACCAGGGTGGGGGCAGTGAAGGTGGTACTGTGGGGTTGGATCCAGGGTATACTTTGCAGGTGGAACCCCTAGGGTTGCCTGATTGCAATGTAAGTGCGAAGAGGAATCCAGGGAGACTCCAAGGTCCTCAGGCTGAGAATAAATATGGATCAGTTTACATCACATTCTTGAATAGAAAGATCTGCTCTGCTCATTTTGTTTGCCCAAATGAATCCTACGTTTGTCAGTTACTAGTAATAACGCCTAATTGGGAACCCTCAAGGCTGTTTTCCCATTTGATTCACAGAAGATCATATTTATTTCTAGCAAGCAGACTACAGTTGGTGATCAGGCCAGTAAGGAAACACAGATTTTTTTTTTAAATAGCAAATTTACAGGCAAACCTTTTGATTATACTCTAATAGCATTTTTTTCTTAGTCTGCTTTCTGTTGCTGGGGTAAAATACCTCACACTCACAATTTACGAGATGGGGGGATTTTCAGCTCACAATTTCAGATGTTTCATCCATGGTTGACTGGTTTCAAGGTAAAACTATCATAGTGGAAGGGACTGGAAAGAAAAGCTGCTCATTTTATGGCAGCCAGGAAGCAAA
Source organism: Cuniculus paca (assembly GCA_004365215.1). Classification (NCBI taxonomy): domain Eukaryota; kingdom Metazoa; phylum Chordata; class Mammalia; order Rodentia; family Cuniculidae; genus Cuniculus; species Cuniculus paca. The sequence goes on along the minus strand of RJWT010007141.1, from coordinate 16,378 downwards.
GAGCAGGAATAGAGTCCAAGAAGATGGGGCCAGGGACCACACACAATACCCAAGGCCATGTCCCCATGACCCTTTTCTTCCAGGTAAGGCCCACCGCCTAGCAGTTCATACAGCTATGAACTCCTCAGTGTCATCAATGATTAACTCATTGATGTGGTCAATGCCCTCGCAATCCAATCATACCTCCAAGACTCTCATAATCCAGTCAAATTGGTAATCAAGGTTAAACAGTACAACATTAAAAATGAATTATTAATAAATGAGGAAAACTTAATATTCAAGAAGAAACATGCATTTGGATAATCTTTTGCTCAGCAATGATATCAAAAGAGAATTTTTTATTGCTAAAGGACAATAAAAAAGTAGAAACACAGCACTAAAAATGAACAATACAGCAAAAGCTGCCTTTACGGGAAAATTGACGGGTTATAATGCCTTTATTATCAGAAGAAATAATAAAAAGTAATGGAACTAAGTACTTGTCTTAAGGAAATTAGTGAAATAACAATATAATAAAGAAAATAGGAGCTAGGCATTGTGGCTGTCTTGGTTACTTTTCTTTTGCTGCTGGGACAAAACACCCAACACCAAAAGTGAAGCAAGGAAAGGTTTATTTAGCTCACAGTTTCTGGAGATTTCAGTCCATAATCAGCAGGCTGAGTGGCATGGCACTGCGGCAACACTTCAAGGCAGTAGCAGAGCAAAAAAAGAGAGCAAACTCAAGCCACTTCTCCATCCCTTATATCGTACACAGGCCACCCTCCTCCTTCAGGGTGGGTGTAATACTCACAAAATGTCCTTGCCCTCCTTTGCACAGGATGAGGATGTTTACAAAGTAAGAACCCTGCTTCCTGGTGAGTCTCTCAGTTAAGCTTCTAACCTTCTCAAGTTGACACAATGTATCAACCATAACAGTAACACAAGCCTGTAATCCCAGCACTCAAGAGGCTGAGGCAGGAGGATTGCCAAAAGGTCAAGGCCAGCTTGGGCTACCCAGTGAGTTCAAATAAAGCTAGCCTGAACTGCATAGTGAGACCCTGTCTCAAAAAAACAAAAAGAAAAAAGAAAAAAAAAGAAAAAGAAAAGAAGAGAAAAGAAAAGAAAAAAGAAAAGAAGAAAAGAAAAGAAAAAAAAAGAAAGGACCTCGGATTTAGCTCAACAGCACAAGTGCCTGCCTGGCAAGTGCAAGTTTGTAAGTTCTATCCTTGGTACCAAAGAGGAAAGAAAAAAAAAAAAAGACAGGAAATAGGAAGAGATTTACAGAAATAGAAGTTAAAATTAATTGAACATGAACCAATTACATTTATTGATTTATAAAAATTAAATATAACATTTATTTACTTATAACATTTACTTTACATCTAAAACATAGTTTCTTGAAATAGCTTAAGCTCTGCAAAACCTGAGTAAGAAAGAAGAAAGAAAAATAAAGAAGACTCAATCCTGCGGCAAAACATTCATAAACCATGAAGAAAAAGATGCTTTCTTGGCATTGCTGACTCTGACCCAAGAGGTGGAGAGGAAACGAATAGACCAGCTGGCATGACTCTGGAAGGTGATTTAAAATGTGCCACTGAAAAGGCTCCATGACCAGTTGGATTCATGGGTTTGCTTAGAGGTTTCTGCTTAGTCAAAGTCCTGTTTATTGGCCACAGTTGAGCTGCAGGGAACTCACTACGGCCAGCCTCTGCTGCTGGCACTATGAGCTGGTGGGCATGAGGGAGGGCGTAGCAACAGAAAGAATCTATAACCCTAGAACCAGGCAAAGCTGCCTTCAGAGAGCGAGGTGCGAACCCGCTCCTGCTAGAGTCTGATCTCTGTGGCCTGACCCCAGCCCCGGTGTTAAATCTTGTTTACCCAATGCAGCTGGCAGCAGCTGCCTTCGTATTTGCTCGGCCTCCTCTCCACCAAACTGCTCTCAGCTGAGAGCCACCATTTGCCAGTTACGCCGTTCCTTACGCTTTTTAACACATCAGAGGCCAGGTTTTGTTTTGCTCTGTTAATTGCATATCAATCTGTCACCTAGAGCTTAGTGAAGGGCATGAACATACCCATAAATTACCCAGGATTCAAAGGCGGTTTTGATACTGCTATCAGGAGCCTCTTTATGCCCAAATGAGCACTCGGTATTTAGCAAAGGTGAGCATTCCAAGGGAGTTGTTCATTCTTTGAACCTACGGGGTTGGGTGACTGCAAATGGCACTTGTTGGCTCCCTGGACTTACTCGTCATGGGACATGAATTAGCATTCGCAGGTGGAGAACTCGCTGTGGAACCGTTTTATAAAATGGGATTGACCCCTTGAATGGCTTCAGTTCACAGGCGGCTTGCTGTGACAGCAGTGCGGTGTGATGAGAATCTCAGATTCTTGGGTCCTCTTTTTCTGCTTTCTCCACTCCTTGCAGATCACTTTGCTTATGCTTCTGAATACAGGGTCAAGTCTGTCCCGAATTCTGAGCCAATCTCAATAGGCAAAGACAGGACTTTTGGTCCTGCTTCTTTTCATCCTTTCGTTTGTCAGCACACATATAACAACGGGTGCTGTTCAAAGCATGAAGAAAGAGAAAGAATACAGGCCATGAAAGTAGCCTCTGCCCTAGCTAGAAAAGTAGCTCACCACCCAGGCTAGAAGTGAACACATACACAGCCCTGATCTTCCATTCCTCCTTCCAACCCTAGCCCTGCCCCAGAGTCTGTCTCTCCCTGATTCTGGCTTGATCAGAAAATTCAGCTCCACACACTCCCCACTCTAGCCCTAAGCTGCTGGGAGGGGATAAAGTCTTGCACCCAGCTTCTAACCTGTAGTCTCCCATGGAAGAACTCCCTTCCCCACTGCCCACAAACACTTTAGAGTGACTTTTAACAGTTTATTCCCAAGTGCCTCTCTGATGCTCAGACGAGGGGAGCTGACAGTGCTACCCAAGAGGGCACCTGACCCCAGAGGCACTTGTATGGCCCTGTCCTTGCTCCTTCCACTGGTTCACTCTCTGCCCTGTACTCCTTGTGTAGGGTCGACCAGATGCCCCCTTTCTAGGGACGTGACTGGCTACCTGCTCTTTCCTGCTAGCTGGTAGGATATTGCTTTTGCATGAAACTGAGCTGCCAAGGGAGTATTGACATGCTGGGTTTGGGCGACAAAGGACAGGTTAGTGGCTCTAGGCTGCTGCTGGTCCTTGGGCTTGAGTTTTGTGTGTGTTTGTGCTTTGACTCCTGCCTACTTGTGTTCTGGCTGCAGTGCCACCTCCAACTACAGGCCCGAGGGTGGCAGGTGGCGCCAAGCTTCCCCTCCCCTGGCCCTCATCCTCAGGCTTCTTGCTGTAGGGATTGTCAGTCCTCCAGGGGCTCTTCCGCCTCTTCTCTGGGGCTTTCGAGACCAGCCGTTGCTCTGCAAGATTGCTGAGCCTTCTCTCTGCTCAGCGATGTCCTCGCCTGCCTCAGGCCCTGTGGAGATTCTGTCCCTTGAGTGGTTTTGAAGTGTGTTGAGTCATGGCAGACATTTCTGTGTGGATGGGATCACTCTTCTTGCCCTGGCCATAGAAGGAAAAATGTTCTTAGTTTTATTTATGCTTCCTCTTCAGTTTTGGTCCATGGAATTGGACCAGAGGGTTCAGGGAAAAGGACAGATTAAAATGCCTCAGGGAATTAAGGCTTCAGGGAAAGAGAATGGACTTGATAAGAAAACAGTTAAAGAATCAAATGTGTTTTTCTTGGAGAAAAGAAAGCAAGTGTATGGTTTAATTCTTGTCAAATACAGGCAATGATTTTATGCAGGAGATGTACACAAATTATTCTGTTTGTGTGCGGTACTGGGATTGCACATAGGGGCTCCTCACTGAGCTGTATCCCCAGCCCTTTTTAATGTTTTTAAAAATTTGGATAAAAGTAGCTCACCAAGTAGCTACATTGTCCAGTGTCTTAGTTACTTTTCTTATTGCTGAGACAAAATACCTGACAGCCAAAGTTAAAGTGGGAAAGGTTTATTTAGCTCACAGTTTGTAGAAGTTTCAGTCCAAAAAAACAAAAAAAGTTTCAGTCCATAATCAGCTGGTTCCAAGGCATGAGGGGCAGCAACAGTTAGTTCATAGTGGCAGAAGACAGCAAAATCGAAGAGAGAGAGAGAGAGATTGATTCAGAGAGAGCATTTAACAGCCTCTTTCTGCCCTTTTTGTATTGTATCTAGACTGCTGGTATTAGGATGGTGCCAATACAATCAGTGGATTAAGGCAGCAATCACCCACCCTTAATCCCAGCACCGTTAATCCCAGCATTACACTACAAATCAGTCACACACTCTAGTTTCAGCCACCCTATAACCTCATGAGGATCTGGGGGACATCTAGATACAAACCATAACACCCAGACTGGGTTTCAACTTGCAGTCCTCTTGCTTCAGCCTCCCAGACTATTGGGATTACAGGGGTGCACCATCACACTCTGCTACAAATTATTCTTCATGTCTGCAAAGACGTTTCCAGAATATTGTGTCCTCTTCACTTTCTTTGTGTTGCCCTGTATTGGAGAAAGTAAGTAAAGTTTACGCATCACAGTGCAATGCTGTACACACCCTGAATGCTCCACCAGTTCCTAGACACATCTTCTTCCTTTACCCATGAGTCTTCTTTCCTATTCTATCCTGCCCCTTCTCTATCCTGCCCAATTCCTTCTCATTTTTTAAGGTCCAGTTTAAATGCTGTCACCTTTGTGAAATATCCCCCTCAAATTGAGCTGAACTGCTTTGCCCAATTGTTGTCTCCCTTCCAGATGGAGCTCACTGGTGGTAGAAGTGCTTCAATCCATCAGTTGGTCCGCTGATAAATGATTATTGGGCACTTGCTGTATCCCACATGCTGTGCACTCATGAACGTGACTGTGTATTCCTCTCTTGGAGCTGTGGTCCGGCAACTACGATGCAAAGTGGTAAGTAGGAGTCCCCTGGATGAAGATGGTTAGGAAGCGTGTTCCAGACAGAAAGAATGTCATGTGAATGTTGGTGAGAAGATAGCGTATTCCTTAAATGTTGAAATGCTTAAAGAGGAGAAAGAAGTTCAGTACTACTGGGAATAACACTGGCAGGAGACTGACACAGATGGGATAGAGAGGAGACCAAGACCTGAGTTACCCGTTGCTCTTGGAACTCTGTAGCAGGACAGAACTACGTCTCAAGGCCAATGAGGAGCCTCTGAAGGCTTTTACACAGAGAAGAGCATCTCACATTTGCACTCTGAAAAATGACTCCAGCTGCAATTTGAAGACTGAGGCAGGAGACATTGCTGGAGGCAAGGCCAATAGGAGAAAGTGTGGTAAGCGGTGATGGCAGCCTGCTCCAAAGAAGTACGACAGGAGCGGAGTTACGAAGGTTGTTGGCAGAGATGCCTCGGCTTGGTGATTTATTACGATGACAGGCAGAGGGTAGTGGAGGAGCTGGAAGGGAGGTCTCAGTGGAAGCTTCCAGGCTACAGTGGAAGCTTGCTCATTTCCTAGAGTTGCTGCCACAAATATCACACGCTTAGCAGCTTAGAACAACAGACATTTGTTGTGTCTCTGTCCTGGTGTCCCAAAATCCAAAATCAAAGTGTCAGCTGGGCAAACACCTTCTGAAGGCACCAGGGAAGGATCTGTTCCAGCCTGTCTCCCAGCTTTCAATTCAGCCCACACAGCGGGGGAAAAAGCATCATTTTCCAGGACCAAGAATCCAAGTGGGGGTAAAGGTTCAGTGATAGTGCAATGAAGCCTTGTGCCTAGACATTGTCTTAGTCGCCTTCCTAAGCATTGAGACACAATCCCTGACATCCAAACTTAAAGGAGGAAAGGTTTATTTTGGCTCGCAGTTGCTCACGGTTTCAGTCCACAGTTAGCAGGCCGCGAGGCACAATGGTGTGGTGGACGGACTGGGGGAGAACTGCCCACCTCATGACATGAGGCAGCAGAGAAAAGAAGGGAAGAGCTGGGGAGGGTGATAGACCCTTCCAGGTGAATCACCCAGCGACCCCTCTCCTCTGACCAGATGCCACCTGTCAAAGCCAAGCCAGCTATATCACCCCCTTAATCCAGTCACCTTCCAAACACATGAGACTTTGTGGACCGATTCAGATCTAAGCCAAAACCAGCACAGGGAGTTAGAGGCAGGGGAGCTTTGGAAAACCCATGAGGAGATGTCTAGAAAAACTATTTGATATATGGGTTGGTGCTCAGGAGAAGGGAAGTAAAGGACAGGTTGGGAATATAGAGTCCAGAGTTTTCAGCAACTAAGGGGGGTAAAATAAGGAATCTTTGGGGTGGGCCATAGCGCCAGGAAAAATGACCAATTCATTTTTGCAGCCTGGCACTGAACCCAGGTACTGCTGTTGCCGTGAATGTCCAGTGTGTAACTGTCCGATAAGATAAAAAGCTTTCGCCACGTCCTCGTTAGTCTGAGATAAGAAGGCTTTGCATGGGTGATTGCTCCAGTTCTGTGACATGAGGGAGCGTTCTTTGTAAGAATGAGGAACAAGCATCCCTAGGTTTAGCCTTACATTGTCCTTGAGTCTAATTTAGAAAATTTGTCTGAAGCATCCTACCCAGCATTCCTCAGGGAATGGAGACGGAAGTCAGGGGACCTATGACATGAGCCTCGCTGTAGGTAAAGCAGCATTTCCTTTTCGCTTGCAAATCTTCACCTTTGCCATTGGCCCAGTTTTTCAATGAACTAAATTGTAGTGAAGTTTCCAATAAAGCCGTTTCTACACTGGCTGCTTTCCCCCCAAATCCTCCGACTGGTGGCAATTTGATCTTCGGGGTCGGGTTGGCTCTCCTACTTGGTGGGGCTGGAGCAGGAACTGCTGGCGGTGGGGTGGGGGCTGGGGTGTGGAATCCTTGGCTGGGCAGTTGATCCAGTCTCCTTTGTGTCTGTTGCCTGGTGACACCCAGAGGCCCCTCTCCCAGAGCCACACTCTGGCTTTCTATTGGTCTGGTGGTGGCCTTTGTTGACAATAGACACTTCCTTGGCTCTGGATTCTGAAAGGGACCCGGGGAGCTTGAGTTTCAAGCTGCAGTCTCTCATACACGCACATTTGCTTAACTCTTCGTGTCCCCTGCTAGGAAAGCCTGGCTGCAGCTGACGGGCCCCAGTGAGTGAACACCAAGGCTTTACAGGAAACCGCTCTGTGTTTCCCAGGGTGCACCTGGGCTGGTGGGAAGAGAGGTATTTCCTGCTGTGCTGCCATGGACAGTTGTCTTTTTTACCTCTTCTTGGGTTTTCTTGCAAGGCAGTTTAAACGGACTCTGTTAGCATAGTCAGCTATGCGGAACTAGGAGAGGTGGTCATCTTTAGGGGAACGGTTGATGGATGTTACATTCCGAAGTCTCTGAAAGGCTAAGATCTCTTCTTGGGGTGCCCAGGGGTCTGTCAGTGTGATCTGTACCTTCCTGGAATGGAACCAGGGCCAAGCAGGAGAAGAGAGGTCTAGAGGGAGAATGAAGCAACTTGAGAGAGGTGATGAGGATAGGAAACAAGACAGAGAAAGGACCCCAGATGCCTTCGAGGACCCTGTGGGATCCCTGAGCGAGTCCATGGCTCCAAGGAAAGGTGCTATTTGTGGAGGTCAATTCTTTGCTCAAGTGAGCATGGGCTCTGGGCTCCTTGGGAAGCTCCCCCAGTCCTGTGGGCCTGCTGCCTCCTCCCTGTCTCCTGCCTCAAGCACCCTCTGCAGAAGGGACAGCAGAGGGGGAGGCTGTTGGTGAGCTGGGCCAAGGCGGGGCTGGAAGTTGCCCAGTTTGGGCTGGTTCCTCAAAGGACCCAGCTCTGATCTTCCAAACCATGTAGACAGTTACAGGCCCTGCTGTCACTGGACAAGGCAGAGGTGGGGAACATCAACTTAACTGAGGGGCAAGGTGTAAGTTCACTGACTTTGTCACAGAAAAAGAATTTTTTGAAATGCATAAATAGGTTTATTAGGCAGAATTTTAAAAGTACACACTCAGGAAATATAGTATGGGTCTGATAGGGAGAGAGAGAGAAATAGACATAAGATCAGGGATTGAGGGTTTGGCTGTGGACGTCAGGGTGTCCTTAAAATGGATTATCTAGGATGCATATTCTAGCGCCTGCCAAGCCACCTGTCTGGTGAGCCATGTTAGAATGCCAACCATTCGCATATGTTTGAAGCTGAGATGTGCTTTCTCCTTAACAGTGCACTTCCTAAGGGTGGGGTTGTCAGGAAGGAGTGTGATGTACAGGTGAAAGGCACAGCCCCAGGCTCCAGTCACACACTCATTGTCTTTAAGACTCTTGGGAAGTTTTCCTGGAATGGGGAGGGGCTTGGTTAACTTGTGTCCTGGAGCTTCAGCTTTTTTAGAAAGTGGGATTTTAAAATTATGATTTCCTTGCCTCCTTTCTGTCTTTACCAGTCTCCCAGCAGAGCCCCACAGCCGGGACCCCTTTCTCTCTCTCTCTCTCTCTCACACACACACACACATCTATGTCTATGTCTATGTCTATGTCTATGTCTATGTCTATGTCTATCTCTATCTTTCCCTCCTAATAACTAGACTGCTCCCCTTGAGGCACGGAAAGCAGAGACTCTTGCAAAGACCAAGTCTGGTCATGCTTCAGGGACAAAGGAGTGTGGGGAAATGCCTTCAGCCAATACCCAAGCCCCAGCCCACAGCTGGAGAGGAGGCCCCAAGAGAATCTCAGGGCAGGAGTGGATGTAGTAGGGTGTTTTGCGCTGTTTCCTGAGTTTGAACTGACCTGTGTCTATTGCAACATGCTCTCCAGAACAAGTAGCATTGGAGCCAGGGCAGAAGTGCCAGGACTCCATGAGCAGGGAAACATGCACCGGATCCCAATGACTCATGAATCATAGAGATTTCTGCCAGAACCCGCTGGAGCCCAGATTGCCTGGTTGTATCTGGCTGAAGTACACCGAGTTGGGCCCACTGTCTCCAGCGGGACTATGGGTCACAGTCACACAGCTTCTTCCATTTCTTCAGGTCACTTTTCTGTCAACAATGTTTTCTCCTCAGAGATTCCGGTGAGATCTGTGGAGAAGGAGCTCTTCACGTCTAATGTCTGTGGAGAATGTGCCGACCATTTGCTGCCTCTTTTCCTCGTGTGCTTGGCCTGTAGGAAGGAGACAGTTGGAAATGTTGGCTACAGCTAGATTTAGTCATGTTTTCGTTTTTGTTTTTGGATAGAAGAGACTGATGCTAATTTGAACACAATTACTTTTCATTTTATGGATTTGTTCATTTTTGCTTATAGGAACCATTGAAAATAGAAGAAGTGTTGAGATAATAAATATGGTAAAGACCTTCCAACGTTAAAAGCAAAAAAGAAGAGGATTCCTCACAGTGTAGACCAGGGACCCAGAAATCAGTCTGAAAAAGACTGAGAAACAAAAATTTTAATAGAGTATATTGGTTTTGTAAGCTGTCGTAACCAAGTACCACAAATGGAATGGTTTAAACGACAGATATTGATTGCTCCACAGTTCTGGAGTTGAAAAGACTGAGCTCAAGCTGCCTCCTCCTGAAGACAGTAGGCAGAATCTATTCCACGCCCCTCTCCTAGTTTCTCGTTTGCTGGCCATCTTTGGTGTTCCTTGGTTTTCAGAAGTACTACCCCGATCTCTGCCTTCATCTTTACACAGTGTTTCCCTGTATGCATGTTTATGTCCAAATTTCCCAGTCGTACAAGGATACTAGTCACAAGGCATTAGGGGCCCAGCCTACTTCAGTATGACTTCATCTGAGAGAGTAGCACCTTCAATGTCCCCATTTCCAAATAAGGTCACATGCTAAGGCACTGAGGATTAGGACCTATTTCAACATAGGAATTTTGGGGGAGCACAAACACAGCAGAGAACATTGGAGTATTTGTTAAAACAATCAGTCGTTTCTAGAAACCAGTGTGAATTTACTAAAAATAAACTGTGTCCCATCAGTCAGCTTTGCTACTGTCACAGGGTCAAAATGAGTGACCCGAAGTACATGGTGATGGGCAGGGGCCAAAGCCCAGTTGCCCTTCTGGTCACCTCCAAGGCTGATCGTTGTTTGTCTGCCTCACGTTGAACTCTGACTGCTCATTTGTTCCAAGGTCTCTGAAGTTCAGGAGTGGAATTATTTGGTGAGGAAATGAATTCCCGCTGGCTTCAACGTTTGGCCCGATGGTCAAGGAGTTCTCACTGTTACTAGGATGGCAACCATCACACACCCAGGGCACTGTTCTCAGAATCTTTTGTAACTAAATCTCTAAAGCTGGGAAAACAATCTCCTTTCATTTCCCTCATTATCATACCACTTCCTTTTCATTTCCAAGCTTCATGTCACTTCTTCCCACTGTCTGTCTGTTTTGGCCAGGAATAACAGTGCAAAGGAGTGTGGGTGGCAGGGCCCTAACACCCGGGCTAGGGCCTCCATTTCCCCCCATTGTTCCCTCAGTCAGGTCTGGGCTCTCCTGGAGAGTTTTCCAGATAAAAGCAGCCTGGTTGGCTGCCAGTGACTCAGGCAGGTTCACAGCCCCAGCCTCCCCATGGGCAAGCAGTGATTCAGACCCAGAGACTGCTTTATCTCCCACGCTTATCACTTGTCTTCAGCTGCCAGGAGATAGACAATGGGCAGTGAGGCCTTGTGGCTGAGCCAGGCCTTGGGCAGCCCCAGGGGGGTCTCGAGGCCTCCAGGCAACCAAAGGCAGCCAGTTTCACCTGGTCATTCTAGATAGGGACTTCATTTCCTTTCCGCCTCTCAGAGTTCTTACCCTTTCAAAGGAGCAGGACTGCCATGTGTTCCTTGGGGAATATAGCATTTCCTTGGAGCTACAACAGCCAAATGGATGTTCCAGTGTCTGCTGATTCATCCCCTCTTCAGGACTTCAGAGATTATTAAAGAGTTCAGGGGAGACAGAGCTCCAGAGGACCACTTGGAAGACTGGTCCCCACTTCTCACCAGTTTTGTCTAACTTGAAAAGTAACTTTTCGGGTAAAACTGATGCTATCTGAATAAACTCTGGATTGTAGCTATGTAAACTCCCTGGTTTTGATTTTGTGTTATAGTTATGTTACCACTGGGGAAATTGGGCAAAGGCTATAATTTTTGGCAACTTCCTGAGAATCTGTAACTATTTTAAAGTAGAAAGTTAAAAAAAAATAATATGAATGGTTCCCCAAGACCCAGGCAATATTCTTTGTCTTTGAAAAAGCAACATAGAATAATAACCAAGAACACTGGTTTTGTTGCAGACCTCAATTCAAATGTAGACTCCATCGCTTACAAGTTGTGTGATCTTGGGCAAGTTACATAATCTCTCTGAGCTTCAGTTTCCTTATCTAGAGGACGGATCTTAGTGCTTCCCTGATAGGATGACTGTGAAAACTAATGACATAACTCATGGAAAGTACCTAACAAGGTGAATGGAAAGCACTTACTAAATATCCTTTTGAAACTATAACCTGTTGAACAGAGGAGCAATCCATGTTTTCAACAGCGGGTCACAAGTTCAGAAAGTCCTGGGTGTAGCTGACAGAATTTCAGTGGTCTCCATGCATCTAGAGGGTCCACTCTTGAACATGGTTCAAACCTGAGTCAAATGCCTGTAGAGAAGCTGCACAAATTCTGTCCAAATTTTCTTCCATCAAAGTTGTCCAAATTCCCATGTTTCCTAGCATGGAACTACATGAATGGAAATTGGCTCCAGCCTGCCACCCAGGTGTCTGAAGTCGGGGGGTGAGCAGGAAAGAGCAGGGGCTGAAAGGCAGTGACCCACTGCCCTTGGACTCATGAGTGAGAGCTAATTAAAGGAAATGCATCTGGATGGAATATCCCGGGTCCCTGCCCTGCAGGAAGGGAAGAGTCATCTTGTTCAGGGAAGCCTTATGGCCACCTGTCATCCCCTCCTGAGGATTTAAAAATAGGTCCCAAAGCCACCTGTGGCTGTGACCCTTCTAGTCCTTCTTCCCTTCCAAAGTCCTGTGTTCCAGACACTCTGGTTAATCATTATTTCTCAGACATCGCCTGGGTTTCCCAGCCAGGTTGTCCATCCACCTGAGTCGGCCCTTCCCTCTACCCACTACTTCCTTGCCACTCCGCTCTGCCCGTTCCACCTCACCAGTGTTTTAAATCCTGCATCGAATACTGTATCTCCCTTGAAGCCTCCACCTCAACTCAGAGATAATCCCCTCCTCTTTGAATCTCTCAGCCTCTGGTGTGTCTCTTTCTCATGGCCTGTACCACACCAACTCAACAACGATCTGCTGCGTTTCAGAGACCATGTTTGTGCCCAGCTCTAAACATGTGACAGTGGACTTACACAGTCAGGTGTGCAAGTGTGTGCATATGCTGGGGTAGAGGCGGGGGGCAGACGCTGGACAAAACAGTCACACAAGTAAGAAGACATGTGCAGATGGTGACAGGGCTGTAAAGGATCAATGGTTAAGGAATTGTGGTGCATGCTTCCAAAAAGGGTCTAATTTGGAAGAGGGGACCAGGAAAGGCCTTTTGGAAGAATGGAAATTGAACTGAGACTTGATGGAGCAACTGAAATTAGTAGCGACTGAAGATAAGAGTAGGCTAAGAACCTTCCCTGCCAAGTAGGCAGGGAACAGGGGCTGCAGATATAGTTTATGGCAGAACACGTGCTTAGAATACATAAGGTCCTGGGTTCGAGCTCCAGCCTCCCCCCAGAAGAGCAGATGTAAAGTCTGTAAATCTGGAGGATAAAGTGCTTCCCTGATAGGATGACTGTGTTTGAAGACCTGAGAGACCAGTATGGCTGCAGCCCTGAAGAAGCAGAGAGAGGAGTCAGCAGAATTGGGAGGGTAGCAGAGGGCCATGGAGTTGTGGGAAGCATTTTGAATTTTTGCCTAAGTCTAATAAAACCCAGTAAAAGCTTTTACATAAATGAGTAATGTGGCCAGATGCATAATTTTAAATACTTTTCTGGAGGCTAATTAAAGGCAGAAAAGCAGGAGTAAAAGTGGAGCTATCAAAACAAGATCGTACTGCCACCATGTAAGAGCTAATGGTGGCATGGGGAATTGGGAGAAAAGGGGAGAACCTAGATCTGTTCTAGAGGTCTGCCATTACATGGGAGGTAGAAACTGAGGGAGGGACAGGTGTTCCCATGGGTGGAGCATGTGGGCAATGATGGTGGTACCCAGTGAGGAGAGCCATGCTAGAGGAGCGGCAGGAATGGATGGCAATGTCTACAGTGCAACTCGAACATTAGCTGGGGATGTAGCTCAGTGGTACAGCACTTGGCCAGCATCCCCAGCACCAGAGGGAAAAAGTAACTATTTTAATGATCTTGGTTGGTTTTATCATGGTACCTTGGTTCACCAACTTAATTTGTTTCACGATTTGGGGGAAGATGGCCACGGTTGTGTTTGTTATCCAATGTGGAGTTTGTGAACGGAGGCAAATGGTTGTTGAACACTTCCACTTGAAAACTGAATTGTTATAAACAGACGCGTTCATGAACTGAGATATTCTGTAATTTTAGAATCAAGTGACTGGGTTTCTTCAGGCAACTTTTTATTCTGTAAGAGAAAACAGGTTCCAATGTGCTGAGCAGAAGAGGTTAGTGTGTGTGTGTGTGTGTGTGTGTGTGCACACGTGTGTGTGTGTGTGTCTGTGTATCTGTGTATGATGTCAAAACCTAAGACGATGTGCTCAGTCACTGAGCTACCTACCACCCAATCCCCAAGAGGTTAGTTTTCTAGATAGAGAAGGACTGAAAACAAAACAAAACAAAACAAAACAAAACAAAACAAAACAAAACAGAAGCAAAGAATAAAAAGTAGATTGCTTATTTCAAAATTGCTTTCCTTGCAGGCAGGAATAGAGAGATAGAACAAAAGACTTGTTTCGCCATCAGGTTACTTCAGGTTACCTTTTTGGTGAGGATTAAAGAATTACAGGATGCAGGGATTAAGGCAGAGAGAACTTCATTGTTGTGCCAATAGGCCTGTGGAGGAAATGTGGGTATTCCTCACTCTCTCAGTTTCTTGGAAGTTCAGATAACAACTTAATCTCAGTTTGGTGACTTGGAACTTTAGTGTGGTGACTCCATTTTCATTTGCAGTCTGGTCTGTGGGGGCCACTGCAGGAGCTTAGTCAAAAACAATGGCTTCCTCTAATTTTTATTGAACATATGTCAAGGACGCAGTTGCCTATATTGATCCAGAGTTCAGAGAGAGTTCAGGACTCAGGAGACATACTTGGAAAACCACAAACATTTAGATTTAAGTCTCATAAGTGAATCAAATCATCCTGGACCACCGTGCAGAAAGGGAGCTGGACCAGCTCTATAGCAACGTGCTCTTGGGATATCAAACCCACTGGTTCAGGAATGAACCTGCTCCCTCTTAACTACTGAATCAGTTCATTTTATTTCTTACGTTAAGACAAGGTCTCGCTAAATTTCCCAGGCTGACCTTGAGCCCGTGAGCCTCCTGCCTCAGCCTCCCAAGGAGCTGAGATTAAAGGCAGCCACACCACACTAGGCCCCTAATCACCTCATAAAGGTCCCACCTCCTAACATGCTCAGTGAAAGATAGCTCACAGCAGGGGCTTAGAGAGGTGGCAAGGCAAAAGTTTTTGTTTTCCAGAGGTAGGAAACTGGGGCAAGGTAACTACATGGGGGAAACTAATGGTTGTGGTTATGAGTTAGTGAGGTTTGTTATGTGGATTCCTCCAGAGCCGTGTCCAGCTGATAAGGGCTTCAGGGATTAACTCCTGTCCTTTTTGGTAGTAAAGGAGGGAGGACACCATTACTAATTAATGCCCTGCCTTTGGGCAAATAACGAAGGTAGAGAGCTTTTCTGCACCTCGCTTGTCTTCAGCTGAGCACCTTTCCTTTTGGGGAGGCCCTCCCAGGTCTCTCGCAAGCAGACATCAGCACCTCATGTCTCCTGCCTGAAGCTCTTGCCCCAGCCCCCAATAGTTTCCTGCCTCAGCTCTCCCTGCTTTTATCCACACTTCACACTGTAGCCAGAGTGATCTTGAGTGAGTCTCTTCCTCAGACTGCTTCATGTCACCCTGTGACCCCCAAGGATGAAGTCAAGCTTCCAAGCTGCTATTCTAGGATGTTCACCTTAACTTGTACATTCTATGCCTTAGCAACATTCTGCCTCGAGCCCCTTCTGCTCCTCAACTCTGAACCCCTGCACTTCTTATCTCTCCCAAAACTATGCCCTCTCTCTACCATCTCTGGGCTACCTCCTCCTCATTCATCACAGAGCGTCTGGCTGCACTGCTGAAGTTGACCTGTACTCATCATATTGCTGGTGTTTCTGGAGCCAGGTCCTTGGGTCCAGATGTGTAGAAATGAGTCCAGACCCAGAGGAAACACAGGCATAGACAAGGGGACTTCTGCTCAAACCACAGGGAAGCCACCCACAGCTCTGATCCAAGGCAGGTCGATCCAGCAGTTCTGCAAATAAAGCAAGGAGGTAGCTGAGACTGGAAACATTCCCACCAAAAGTTCCCATCTGGGTCCTTCGTGCACATAAGGCATCCAAACTCATAGAGCGTGTGGGTCTAGACTGGTGAGTGCCCACTCCTTCATGCAGAGAGTGCCTGGCTCTGATGGTTAGGGTCTGAGCGGATTGGTCAGCTCAGACTACTAGAGAACGGCAGGTTTGCAAGGGCCTGGGCCTTGCCTGCATCCGTGTTAGAAGAATGTGTTTGTGGCTACTATATTTTTAACTCTGGATCTCTGTGTGAGCCCTATGTCCCATTTATGCCCATGTGTGATTCCACGTGAAGGCACAAAATGAGCTTGATCTATGTGGGGCTCCATCCAAGCATCTGATCATTTTATGTCTTTTGGGTGGTCCCTGACTGTCTCTTAGGATGAGCATCTGCTTGGGTGTCAGTTTTCACCACTAGACTGCTTCCTGGGGACAACCAGGGTGTCTTCTTCATCTCTGTATCGTCAGTATCTATCACTGTGTCCAGAGAATAATAACCAATCCTTAACTATTTGTTTTAAAAATATATGAATGAGCAAACGAATGATTGATTATAAAGTGCTAGGCTATACTAAGTGCCAAATGAGTAGTACAGACAATAAGTATAAAAGAAAGGAGGAAGCAGTCATTTCCATCTGGGGTAGCCCCTGAAAGCTTCACCGATAAGAAGAAATTTATGCGGGGCCTTGCAGGATGAGATAACACATAGAAAAGTACTGGCCAGAGGCCAACCTGCTGTGGGTGTTGAATAAAGGAGAGATGAATCCGATCTGGTGGTGTGGAAACAAGCAGGTAGGACATTCCGCGAGGGCAGGTGGTGGGGACACAGGCTGTGAGGCAAGCTCGGGGAGCAATCAAGGGACCTGTTTACTGCAGTAGAGGAAGCGGGCAAGATAGTAGGTTGGAAAGAGTGGGGAGCAAGCAGTGGCCGAT
>RJWT010007140.1:0-28051 GCA_004365215.1 Cuniculus paca | reverse complement strand
TGATTTTTCAGTCTGTATGCTGGTAGGCTTACAGGAGACTGACTTTTTTCTCTTCCTGGGTCCCACACAGTCTGCACAGCTTATCCGAAAGGCTGGCTAGTTGGATCCTTGATCAGCTCTTCCCAGTACCAGCATGGCTGATTCTCGGGAGTTTCTGGCTTTCCATTGTCTTCCTGGGTCCTGCACGATCTGCACAGCTTACCAGGAAGGCTGGCTAGTTGGATCCTTGATCGTCTCCTCCTGGCCCCAGCATGGCTAACTCTTGGGAGTTTCTCCAGATGTGATATATCTTATATTAATATTTATAGTAGAGAGTCCTGGAATGTCTTCTTGCTATACTTTTAGACCAAATTTCAATAATGAATTTTTTTTTTCAAAAGACACGTGAATCATGGTCATGGTCATTCTATTTTTAGTTCAGATCTTAAATCTCTGGGATTTTTTCATTCATGTAAGCAATGGTACATGCAAAGGAAGTTGCCCTCCTTGTGGGTCTTGGACATGCTGAATTCTTTATCCCATTCCTCGCTCCTTGATTGTTAGTTATCGTCCTTGGTTTGTGGGGAGAAAGCAAAGACAGTAACAAGAGTTAAGAGACTGTAGTTCCATTGTTATTTAATTGTGTTGTCTTTTTATTTGTTTGAATTCTTGTACTTTACTTATTGAATTGGGCATATCCTTGATTGAATGATGAAAAGTTTAACGATTACAAATATAAATATGAACAAAATGTCCATCTGTGAAATTTATGCTTAATCATGGTGTTTTCTTCATCATCATTTATCCTTTGGATAACATTAAAAAAGTTGAGTTAGGGGATGGTATCATAATTTGTAATCACTGTGTTCTAAACCACAACTTAGAGTTTTATCTGTCTTTGTATCCACCTCCTTTCATGACTATCATTTGGGAGAAAACTTAAATAAAATAATTTGTTTGCATTTGCTTTAGACTGGAAGGCACAAGCAAATGTTTATGACTTGTTTTGCATGTTCTGCCTCAGATGTCCTCTAAATATAACTCCCATGATATAAGGACTACCTGGACTTTCCAGATTTTCTTCAAATGCTGCTATAAGGTTTGTAAAATGGGATGAGCATAGATAAAGATGCAACCACAGATACAGCATATGAGATAAACAATATTTTTGGCTATGTTTTAGGAAAGAGATGCAAGTATATGAAAACAGGATCATTAAAAACATGTTCCCATCCATATAACACATGTGACCCATTAAACATGTTATGTTGTATAGTGATGTGCTCTTTTGTACTATGCTTAAGAATAACTTGTACAACTATTGTAAGAAAAGATAGTGCATTGGTTAGTGTTCTCATTGCTGAGCCACAATACCCAACCCCCACAAGCTAAAAGAGAGGGTTAGTTTGGCTCATGATTCTGGGGAGTTAAGTTAATAGTGAGCTGGCTCCAAGTCAGAAACAACATGATGGAAGTGTGTGATGGAGCAAAGATTCTATCTATGGCAACTGAGAATCAGTGAAAGAGGACAATACCAGAAAGGAAAAGGGCTAGGGACCATATATTACACTCAATGTCACATGTACATGACCCATCTAGACATACCCAAAAGTGTTCTTCCCTAGTATTCTAGGTGTTTCCAGTCAAGTTGTGGTGGTCATGATTAATGTTTACAGGTAGTTTGTAGGATGGTGGTCTATTTCTGTTAAGGGATGACTAGAAGGAGAACAAATGAAAATTGGGGGAAAACACCACACCTATCTAGGCTTTGCAGAAGTAACCTTCTATTGCACTCATAGGTGAGGCTCTCAAAAGGTGATTGGCTTATGGGACATCATGGTTGACTTGCTGTTAGGGGTGGGGTCTGAACTAAAGAGGCAGATCACAGGAGGCATGACCTTGAAGGGTATGTCCTCTCCCCCACTCCTTCCTACACTCTCTGCTTTCTCTCTGCCATGATGTGAGCAGCTTTCCTCAGGAAAGCCCTTCTCTAAGGCCTTCCTCACCCAGAGCCAGCGAACTACAGGCTGAAAATGTGAGCCAAAATGAGCTGCTCCTCTAGGTTGTGGGTGACAAGTACTATGTCTCAGCAAGGAGAAACGTGACTCAGAAAAAGACCTTTGAGGCACTAATGTTTTGAGGCTTAAGTAAAAGTCATAGAATTGTTCTTTAAATGTCTACAGGATAAACTGTATTAATATATTTCCTTATATTATTATATTTCTTAATAAATTCTTTTTTCCTGGTGTCTTGTTCTTTTTATATGCTAAAACTCTCAAAAATAATAGAGGAGATGTTGCTATGCAATTTTTTATTGTGCTAGGATATGTAAAAACCAAGATTTATGTACAACCTGGGCCCAAAGTAGGATATTGATTAAATAAATTAGGCATATATTCCCAATGGACACTAAGCAGACATTCAAAAGATGGTATAAATTGTGTTTCCTATGTGTCTATATTATTTTATGAAAAAGCAGTTAGTGTGGAATGATACAATTGAAAATATGTTTGTATGTACATTTAATTATATCTGTGAACATGTATGTGGGGAATGAATATATTTGTGTGTATATATGCACATATATGCCTGTATATTTTGAAAGATCTGTGTCAGACTTGTAGCAATAGAGTTTCTCTAGATGAATACAGATTATATTTTTGTTTTGTATTATTTTTTAGAAAATGATGCTGTAGATTTCTAGAAGTAAAAATTGTATATACCAACTATAAGTTATTTTGATTTTCCAACATAGAAACAACTATTGGTAATAATAAGTGAACATTATTCTAGATATCTCTTATGTATACATGCACATATATATAAAACGATATATGGGCAAGAACACATTTAGAATCATATTTTAAATGCTATTTTAATTTTTTTTTCATTTTTTGCATTTCAAAAAAGTGAATAAATAAAACTGAATGCACTGTGCAACATTAGAAAATGGTATCTGATTATTTTGTTAGGGAACCAGAACAAATTACCAAAGATGGGTAGCTTAACCAACAGAATAATTTTCTCACAGTTCTGGAAGCTGGACGTATGACCAGGTAATGGTAAGGTTGATTTTTCCTGAGGTCTTTCTCTTTGACTTGCAATGGGCACCTTCTCACTGTGTGCTCACATGGACTACTCAAGGTCGGGGTTTGTAAACTAATCTCTTCTTTTTTGTAAAGATACCAGTCATTAGATTGGAGCCCATCTAATAACCACATTTTAATTTAATTACTCCTTTAACAACTCTATCTCCAAATACAGTCACTTTCTGAAGTACTCAGGCTTAGAATTTCAGCATATGAATTTGTTAGTTATGCACAATTCAGCCCATAACAAATTCTTTACTGATAAGATATTATAATCCCAGTAATTCAAAGGTTAGGAGGAATAATTGTGAGCATACTGGAAACTTGATGTAGCTATAAAATTACATTACACTTGTGTTCCTAAACTTTTCCCACCTTTCTTCCTGCCATCTAATGCACATGCATATGCATTATATATACCACCATTGTGAGCAAATCAGGTGCAGACAGATCAAATCCACCAGGAAGTGACTAAGGAAGCCATAATAAAGGAACCAGTTCAATTTTGGGGGCAGTACACTTACTAGCTAGTTCAGTAAACAGATTTTGTTTTACATGATACAATTTAAAATTATATATTTTTGCTGGGATATTAATATAGAAGTAGAGATTGCTGGACCTTCTTAACAAAACCAAAGATATGGTAATAGGTTATTTTTACTAAATTTCTTACTCACTTAACGCAAAAATTTGCTGTAGTAGCCTCAAGTGCTGGGTATGCAATCTTCAGTTCACTGAATCGAATGTGCTTCAACTATTTACATATTCTGTTTCTTTCCTTCCTGTAGGCTTAAGAGGTTGTAATTCTAGCCTTAGAATTTTCTTGACATTCCTCTATCATTTTCATAGCACCGATTATTGAACGAGTCATTTGATCATGGATTGATTGCCTAGTCATTTCTTGGTAAACTTGATTTATTTGCAATTGTTTTCCTCAGGGAGATATCATATATATTTCGTAAGTCTTTTCATATTTCATAATTTCCATGGCTTTCCCTTATTCCTAAACTAGTGTGTCTGTCCATTATATTTTGAAGATTGTTTTTTTCTTCAGGTTATAGTAGGTATTGTTATACTGTTTCCTGGCTCAGCATACTGCTGCCTGGGTAGCTGAAAAAAATATTTCTTTGTCCTTGAATCTTAACAGCTTAACCAAGATGTGTACAATTTTAATCTTTCTTTGTCTCTTTTCTCAGTAAAGAAGATCTGTTCTTTAACATGTGTTTCTCTTTTTTTTCAAGGAATTTTTATTATTTCTGAATTATCTTCTGTTTCTCTTTTTGGGCTACAAGGACAAAGGCATAAAATATCCAGCTATTACACCAACTTTTCCTCTATCAGCTTCTTTCCAACTTGTTTTCTGATGTTAATATTGTATCAAGCCTTTCTGTGACCCATTAATATGTTTTCAGCATGTCTTCTTTCTCACTATTTCTAATTTATCAAAAAGACACATAATGCTTCTAGCAGTGTAGCTGGGCTTTCAATTCATCTCTGCCATGTGCCTGTATATCTTCTGTTGTTTCGTGAGGTTTCATTCTTTTGGCTTTATATTCCCATAAGTTTTTGCACACTGTGAATCAAGATCAGGAAATTTCATATGCTCTTAAATATTTTTTCTTTCTCACTAGGATTTTGCTGTCATTTGTGCTGTGGTGCTTTTCCTCCCTGTATTTTCACTACAGCTATGTAAAACTGAAACTTTACTTAAAAAATTTTTTTGCTCTTAGTCAACGGGGCCAATCTAGACCTATTCTCACTATTTCTAACTTATCAAAAAGACTGTCTTAGGGTTAGGCACAATAAGTTACTCTTTTTCTCTTACACACTGAGGACTGTGTTGTTATCACCGAGTCTTTTCCTGGCCTTACGTTGTGAGAGTAGGAAAGGCAGAATGCTCAGACTATGCCTTATCTTCTTTGATTTGGACTAATTTTCTGTGTCATAATCCACTGCATCTAACTGGGGATGTATTCTCTTTCTGAATGCTTCAGATCAGTCTTTTGGTCTGTAGCTGATGCGCTGAATCTCTGAAGCTGATACTTCCAGTAAAGAGATTTAGTTCAGGTTACTCATTCTCCTGGTTTCCCTTATACGGTTCTGCCAGAGATGCTACTCCGTACTAAGAATAGGAGAAATAATGCTTCCTGTGGGGTTTAGCCTATTGTTGTTCACTAGGCTAAGAAGGATCTGCTTCTGCTTAGTCTCTCAGCATTTGAGGCTCATAGCCATCCTTCCCCTGTTTATCTTCCTTTTTGTCTTAGTATCTGGAATGTATTGCTAGACATCTTTCATTCCTTCTCTTTCTTGCTCTCTAAGTAGTGCATGTTAGAATGATACTCACTGCAAGTTTTCTTCTCTGCTATGGAAAACTTTTAGTTTAGGTATCTACCCAGCTCTTTGCTTGTACTTCCTTTCCAGCAGTCTTCACTTGCTACTTCTCATTTTTAAAGATAATAGTAACACTTATGAGTAGTTGATTATATCACCTAATTTTCCTACCATTTCTTCTGAAAGAGGTGGCTAAAATTAAACAATTTCATGAACAAAATTAGAATTCTTTATTTATTGGCTGGGTGAATAAATTTATGCTTTATGTTTCTTGTTTACTTTATTGAGTGTTGGGGCAGAAAGATGCTTCTTTTATCCATTTATTAATCTCATTCTGAAGTTTTTCAGGTTAGCTTTTACATATTTTATTTCTACTGTCTAAACTAACAAGTCTAAATTGCTTTTGTTTTTTTCTTAGTCCTTTCTGATGAGATAGACCAGTATGTATGTATTTATTAAACAAAATTTTCTGCTATGGATCTTTCTTTCTTTCTTTCTTTCTTTCTGGTGGCACCAGGGTGGACTTACGTTTCTTTGGTTAAACTTTGAAAATAGAAAAATTAAAAGATAGTTATTATCATTTATTTGGAGTTGGATGACTGGATAATATTTTGAATTATTTACTTAGGGTTATAGAATTATGATTATATCAATTAGATCATAATTTCTTTTTGGGTTATGACATTTTTCCGACTAGGCTAATATATGTTTGCTGTAAAGATATGGAATGTTGAAATTTCCCTCTTTCTTTCTCTCTTTCTTTCTTACTTTCTTTCTTTCTTTCTTTTCCTTCCTTCCTTCCTTCCTTCCTTCCTGTGCTTTTGTACATAGTGAGTCTATGTCAGAAAGCTAATGGGAGGCAGGCATGGTGGCACACACCATGCCAAAGAAGAGCATGTTTTTTTTTTACAGTATCTTCCTGTGTAATTCAGGTTAGCTTTGACTTCATTATGTAGCCTAGCCTGGCCTCAAATTCATGGAGATCCTCCTGCCTCAGCTTCCAGAGTGCTGGGATTACAGGTGTGTGCCACCATGCCTGCCTCCCATTGGCTTTCTGGCATAGACTCACTCCAGACTCCTCAGTAGGTTTCAGTCTTTTAAAATTGGACTCAATTCTCTAACCCTCCAGCATGTACACACATATTTTGAATTCTTGCATTCTCTGATCTCACAGGTGGCTATTGTAAGTATATGTAGTAAATGCTTTACATAATTACAAGCTTTTATAACAAATTTTTTGAAGTGTCCCTGGGGTTCTGGTTGGGCTCCACCCAGCCATCACGGAGCAGTGTAGCAGCTGCAACTCTGGGCCTGGCGCAAGATGAAGGTGCGCACAGCAAATTTCACCTAGCTGTGCAGATTGTGACCTCCTGAGCAGACTGGTCAGGATCTATGCCAATTCCACCATCAGCCCGGGATGTTTGGAGCATCCTTGGGGTCCTGCCAGGGCTCCACCCATCCACCCTGGACCAGCATAGCAGCTACAGCTCTGGGCCTGGTGACAGCTGAAGATGTGCACAATGAATTTCACCTAGCCATAGTTTGGGACCTTGTGAGCAGCCTGGCAGGGACCTGCACTGCCAGCCAATTCCACCATCAGTCTGTGATATTTGAAGCATCCCTGGGGTCCTGCCTGGGCTCCACCCAGTCACTACCCAGCAACAGAGCGGCCACAGTGGTAGTTTTGGCTGGAGCTGAAGGCATGCACTGTGAGTTTCACCTAGGTTGGAGCCTCTTAACCTTGCACATTGGATTCACCTGCCACAGGGGAACACAGGAAAGTGACAAAACAAAAGAGCAAATTGCAATCTTACACCTCCAGTCCATCCCAAACAAGCCAGAGACACGGACATAGAAGGAAGTATAAGCTACACACCTGAAACTTCTGAAATGGTAGCAACTGAAGTAAAGAAACAACTCTACGATGCTTTAAATGAACTGAGATTAGAAATGATTTCCCAGGTAAAATGAGAGATGATAAATGTAAGGAAAGAAATACTAAACACATCTAAAGAAGATATAGTTGGAGAAATAGAGGAGCACTGCAAAAGGATGGAAACTTTGAATGAAGAATACAAGAAAAAATTACAATGCATGAAAGAGATTCAAAGAGATATTCAGGAAATCAAGAATGCCATTGAAAGCTGGCAAAACTGCCTCAATAAATGTGAAAATAGACTTTCAGACCTCAAAGACATGATTGCAGCTAGTGAGGAAGAAAGGAAACATCTTTTAAAAATAACAAGGAATCAGGAAATAGCAATTCAGCAGTTGCAAGATCATGCAAAGAAAAACAATACAAGACTGATAGGTGTAAATGAAAAAGAAGGAGAAAACACAAATAATATAAAAACACTATTTAAAGAAATAATAGCTGAAAATTTCCCAAACATGGGAAAGGAAACTGACATGCAGATAAGTGAAGCATATAGAACTCCAGTTAGCCATAACCAAAATAAATCAACACCCAGACTTATAATTATCAGCATTCCAGAAATTCAACATAAGAATAGAATATTAAAAGCTGTTAGAGAAAAGAAGCAAATCACCTATAAAGGAAAGCCCATCAGAATCACAGCAGACTTCTCAACAAACAAAGAAGTCAAGAAGAGTATGGAGTGAGGTATTTCAAACCCTAAAGGAAGACAACTTGCAACCCAGACTGATGTACCCTGCAAACTATCCTTCAGAATCAATGGAGAAATAAAATACTTCCATGACGAAGAGCAGCTGAAGAACTTCATGACCACCAAGCCAACCCTGCAAAGAACACTGAAAGATACTCTACATAGACATGAAAATAGCTGCAATGTCAAGAAGATCAACAGAAGAAGAACACCAAGCAAGCAAACAATTAAGTAGAGGGAAAAGATAAAGAAACCACTGCAGAAAGATAACATGACTAAAACAAACCAGTATGTATCAGTTATAACCATTAATATAAATGGCCTCAATTCACCAATCAGAAGAGACAGACTGGCAGAATAGATTAAGAAACAACATCCAAACATATGCTGTCTACAAGAATCCTATCTTACCCAAAAGGAAATTCATAGACTGAAAGTCAAAGGATGGAAAACAATACTCCATGAAACAGGAACCCCCCAAAAAGCAGGTGTAGCTATTCTGTTCGCAGACAATGTGAACTTCAAACCAAGAATGATCAAAAGAGATAAAGAAGGTCACTGTATACTGGTTAGGGGAAAACTCCAAGAGGAAGAAATAACAATCTTAAATATATATGCACCAAATATGGGAGCACCCAACTATATAAAACAAATGTTAATAGAAATGAAAAATCAAGCAAGCAATAACACAATTATAATGGGAGACCTTAACACACCCTTGACTCAAAGAGACAGATCAACTAGGCAGAAAATCAGCAAAGAAATAACAAAACTGAATCAAACCTGTGAACAAATGAACCTGGTAGATGTGTACAGAGTTTTCTGCCCAACAACATGAGAGTATACATTCTTCTCAGCTTCACATGGTACATTCTCTAGAATAGACCATATACTAGCCCATAGAACATGCTTAAGTGAATGCAAAGGAATCAAAATTGTCCCATGCATACTTTCTGATCACAGTGCCATCAAACTGGAAATTAATGACAAAAGAAACTGCAAAAACTCTGTAAACAAATGGAAATTAAATAATACACTCCTGAACAATCAGTGGGTCATAGAGAAAATTAAAGAAGAAATTTAACAATATCCACAAGCAAATGAAAATACAAATCAACTTGCTGGAATCTGTGGGATGCAAGGAAAGCATCTTCAGAGGGAAATTTATTGCGGGGAATTTCCACATCCAGAAAATGGAATGAATGCAAATAAACAATCTGATGTTACAACTGAAACATCTAGAAAAAGAAGAGCAAGCCCAACCCAAAGCCAAAAGAAGGGAGGAAATTATAAAGATCAGAGCAGAAATTAATGCAATTGAGACTAAGAAAACAATACAAAGAATCAATGAATCAAAGAGCTGGTTCTTTGAAAGAATAAATGAAATTGATAAGGCCCTAGCCAACCTTATTAAAAAAGGGAAAGAAAAAACTCAATCCATGCAATAAGGAATGAAAAGGGTGAAATCACTACAGACCCTGTGGAAATACAGAAGATCATCAATATCTACTATGAAAATCTTTACTCTCGTAGGTTTGATAACACTGAAGAAATGGACAGATTTCTAGAAACATATCAATTACCAAAACTGGACCGAAAAGATGTAAAAGTACTGAATAATCCAATTTCAGCTAATGAAATTGAAAATGTAATGAGAACCTTACCAACCAAGAAAAGGCCAGGTCCTGATGGATTCACAGCTGAGCTCTACAAGAAATTCAAGGAAGACTTAATGCGAACACTCTTCAAATGCTTTGATGAAATTGAAAGGGAAGGAAGTCTCCCTAAATCATTCCTGGAAACAAGTATTACTGTAATACCAAAACCAGAGAAAGACCCAACCAAAAAGAACGACAGGCCAATCTCCCTAATGAACATTGATGCAAAAATCCTCAATAAAATACTGGCAAACAGAATGCAGCAAGTCATCAAGATGATTATACACGATGACCAAGTGGGATTCATCCCAGGAATGCATGGATGATTCAACATACACAAATCAGTAAATGTAATATACCATGTCAATAGAGTGAAAGATAATCATGAGGTCATTTCAGTACATGGAGGAAAAGCTTTTGATAAAGCCCAACACTCATTCATGATAGGAACCCTATGGAAAATCTGAGTAGATGGTCTTTATCTCAATCTGATAAAAGCCATCTATGACAAACCAACAGCCAGTATCACATTAAATGGTCAAAAACTGAAAACTTTCACTCTAAAATTGGGAACAAGACAAGGATATCCATTATCAACACTCCTATTCAGTATAGTGCTGTAAACATTAGCCAGAGCAATTAGACAAGAGACGGAAATAAAAGGAATAAGAATAGGAAAGGAAGAAGTTAAGTTATCACTATTTGCAGATGACATGAGACTGTACATAGAAGACCCAAAAAACTCCATAGAAAGACTTCTGGATTTCATAACCAAATTCAGTAATGTAGCTGGATACAAAGTTAATACTCAGAAATCAATCGCATTCCTGTACACAAACAACAAACGCACTGAGAGAGAAATAAGAGAAATCACACCCTTTACAATAGTATCCAAAAAAATGAAATACTTAGGAATCAACCTAACAAAGGAAGCAAAAGATCTATTCAATGAAAATTACAGTACTCTGAAAAAAGAAATTGAAGAGGATCTCAGAGAATGGAAAGACATTCCATGCTCGTGGATAGGAAGAACAAACATAGTGAAAATGGCCATTCTCCCAAAATTATTATACAGATTTAATGCAATTCCCATCAAAATATCATTAGCCTACCACACAGATCTAAAGAAGTCATTCTTAAAATTCATCTGGAACCAGAAGAGACCTAGAATAGCAAGGGCACTTCTGGGCAGCAAGGGCAGGGCAGGAGGCATCACAATCCCAGACTTGAAAGTATACTACAAAGCTATTATAATAAAATCAGTGTAGTATTGGAATCAAAACAGACCTGAGGATCAATGGAATAGATTAGAAGATACAACCCCAAGTACAAACATACTCAGCCACCTTATCTTTGACAAAGGGGCCAAACATGTTCAGTGGAAGAAAGATAGCCTCTTTAATAAATGGTGCTGGAAAAACTGGCTTGCCATATGCCAAAAACTAAAACTAGATGCAAGCCTATCACCATGCATCAAACTAAAGTTGAAATGGATCAAAGATCTAAATATTAAAACAGAAACACTAAATCTGCTGGAAAACAAAGCGGGTACAAATCTCGAAAACATAGGGGTAGGTGGAGAATTCATGAACAAAAGTCAAACTGCACAGGAAACACTTTCCAGGTTCAACAACTGGGATCCTATCTTATTAAAAATTGTTGCATGTCAAAAGAAATATCCAACAGGGTGAAAAGAAAACCCACAAATTGGGAAAAAATCTTAGTCAACTGTCCTTCAGACAAAGATCTTCTATCTAGAACATATGAAGAATTAAAAAAAATCAGGCCATCATAATTCAAAGACCTAATCGAAAAATGGGCATCTGAGATGAAAACACTCTTCTCAGCTGAAGAAATATGAATCACAAATAAATATATGAAAAAATGTTTAGCATCATTGGTCATTAGGGAAATGCAAATTAAAACAACTCTGAGATTTCATCTCACTCCAGAAAGAATGGCCAGGATCAAGAAAACAACCAATTACAAATGCTGGAGTGGCTGTGGGGAAAAAGGAACCCTTCTCCACTGTTGGTGGGAGTGTAGACTGGTGCAGCCACTGTGGAAATCAGTTGGGAGTGTCCTCAAAAAGCTAGGATTGAAAGTCCCATTTGACCCAGCTATTCTGCCTCTGGTCATATTCCCAGAAGTGAAATCATCTTACCACAGTGATGTATGTGCACCCATGTTTATAGCAGCACAATTTGTAATAGCCCAATCTTGGAAACAACCCAAATGCCCATCAACTGAGGAACAGATAAAAAAGATGTGGCACTTTTATACAACAGAGTACTATTCAGCTATATAGAAGGATCACATTGAGGCTTTTATAGGTAAATGGATGCAACTTGAGACCATACTCGTAAGTGAAATAAATCAAACTCACATGTGTAAACACCACATCATCTCCCTCGTGTAAAAAACTGAAACTCAATAAGATACAAAATTCTGGATCAATATGGGGAAAAGGTTCTGAAGTCCAATAATGCTTTTGTTCTTTGATTTGATTGGTTTAAGTCTGTTTTCTACTCTTTGCAATATGTGAGAAGATATGAACAGCTTTTTTGAAGAAAACAAAGGACATCAAGGTAGCCATTGTTGATTTTTTATTGTCTGATTTGAAGGCCTGTAATGCTTTCACTCTTTTTTTATCTGGTTTTATATTATTTTGTTTTGTTTGAGTTTATTGTCTGTGAATGTATGAATAACCATTTTGAAGAAAACAAGAGACACTAGGGTAGCCATTGTTAATGTATCGTTATGTTTTGAAGACCTGTATTGCTTGCAATATTCTGTTCTGAAATGCTTTGTTGTGTTTAACTCTGTTCTGTTCTGTTTTGTGTTGTTTTGTTTTATTCTCTTTAAAATAAAAAAAAATTAAATAAATGAAAAAAAAATTTTTTCTCTAGTGAAGCCTACCTGTTAGAGTTGATAGATTGTGTCAACCTGAGAAGTTTAACTAAGAGACTCAGTAGGGAGCTAGAGTTCTTACTCTGTAAACATCCTTATACTGTATGAGAGGAGGGCAAGGAGATTTGTGAGAGCTACACTCATCCTGGAATGGAGGCAGGGCCTGTATACAATATGAGGGAGGAGAAGAGGCTTGTTCTCCCCACTTCTGCTCCTGTTGCTTTGCTGTCTTTTGCAGCTTTGAAGTGTTGCCTTGGTGCCATGCCACTCAGCTTTGGGTCCAGCTCATTATGGACTGAAACCTCCACAAACTGTAAGCTAAATAATCCTTTTCTTTCTTAACTTCGGGTGTTGGATATTTTGTCCCAGCAATAAAAGAAAAGTAGCCATGGCAGAATTAATACAGAACCCTTTGAGCTAAGTCAATTCCATTTAAGGGACATGCCTGAAGTCACATTATGTCACAGATAGAATTAAATCCCATCCTCATCACGAAGTATAATGGTGACTGGGAATGTAGTCTTTTCTTTTGTATATTAACATACTCAGGAAAAAAAGAATACCAAGTAAGTTGGAATAGAAAAGATGTTTGTTTAGCCACTCCTGTCATAGACTAAGTGTTTTCTGTTGTCAATCATAAATGAGGACTATAATGACCATGTTATGATAGGGAGAAACCTGAGAAATCATGCATGGAGGCAAAGAGTGGGTACAGGCAAGCTTTATCAGCCAGCAAATGGTGTCCAGTAAACTACTGGGACTTTGACCCAGAGAAGCAACTGAGTTAGGTTTATACAGAGTTTTAGTTCTGGGCAGAAATGGACAAGGATATATTGTCTTGGAATCTAGCTGGTACAGAGGGTACTTTCCTCAGGGGTGGAGGGAAGGGGGTAACCAATCATCTTACAATACCTCAGGGTGAAGCAAGGGAGAGGTTTTGCAGTTTGACCCAAGAGGTTATTTTTGCAAGAAACAATTGTAAGAACAGGATCTTACACTCTTCTTATAGCTAAGATGTCGGCTGAGACCTAAGATGGCATTAGTCTGGCTCATTCCCATATTAAGTACATCGATCATTTTATCCCAGGCTTACTTGGACTGCTTATATTATATTTACATTTTTCCCCTTCAAACAATTTCATGGACCCTATTATGTTAAAAATAGGTCCCAACTATTAGAGTTCCATATTACTTGCCTCAACTTTCCACCCACTCCCTTTTGTAGGCCAAGTTATTTATTCTCTCTGTATGGCAATGACTAGCCAATTATTCATACAGTGATTACTCATATTGGTTCCCTGATGCTATGTACTCCCTCCACATTACCACTCATCACAGAGTCTTGCCTTTTTGTCTTTCCTGCTACAACCACAATTAATTTTTCCTTTATAGCTTCCTTCTTGACTCCTACTCAAAATATTAATACCATTCACAGCAATGACTAATGTTTTCATTGTTCTTCTTGTAAAGTATCTCCTCATGTTTTTGATTCTTTCGCATCTCACAAAGACCTTACCATTTTTTCTTACCTCTCCACTAAGACATGCATTTTAGAAGTTAGTGATTTAATAGATACATGTAAGTAAGTAGTGAAATTGTGATTCTCACCCAGATCTCCTAAGCCCACATCTCATCCTCTTCCAGTAATGTTGTGTTACATGTCACAGCTCTGGTACATTGTCTCTCACCAGCAGGAATTCAAACGATGGAAGAAGCCCTGGGTTAGTAAGTGCATGAGAAAGTAGCTTCAAATGTGGACGGAACTGAAATAGAGATCCTGCGACTCAAATAAGTGGAGCGGATCTTCACTACAAAGTACTAATGAACAGTGGCTCCAGATATCCATGGTCAAAGACACTTGGGGTCTAAAAATTTTCTTTTTCTTTACCAAAATGTTCCTCGAACTGGGCGATATTAACTGGACAAACATTGCAGAAGTTCACAAATAATGAACAGCTGCAATAGCAAATCTTCCCTTCCTCCAGAGTGTTTTATCAGAGTTCATGCACTCCTGGCTTAGTGCTAAACATTTCACCACGGGTGGAAGCAACCATGCAGATCAGTGATTAGCTTTCTCTCCAGTGGTTCAGGATCTCATATAATAGCCTCAGATAAAAGAAGAAACTGTGGGCAGAAAGCCCTGAGCTCCCGAGGTTGGCGGAAGCTGAAAGGTGAATAGGCGGCAACAATATAATGATAATTTTTCTCCAGGGAAAGTCAGGTCAGACAGCTTTTTAGTGACTGTGAGCAGAATAGACATTAATTCAGATAAGTATTTAGCTTCTAAGCTTGGGTTCTTCAGCCTAAAATTATTTCTTAATTTTCTTTGAAATCACTGAAATCTCTAATAGCATTTGGTTATTCAAGTTTCTATTTTCCTTTGGCACAAAATAGGCCACACTCAGACATAAAATTTGTCTAATTTAGCTTCAGCAAAATGCATTCAATGTTTCACCAGGAACTTGAAATTTACTGCCAGTGAGACTGCCTATGTTTGATCCCTGTGCCATTTGCTCTTGTGTACAATGTATCATTTAGTCATCACTGTGATTTTTACAGATCAACAAGAGTTGAACTGGATAATGTTCTAAGATAAGGATGTACTTGTTTCTTTTATGTATTGATTTATTCTTTATTCTGTCATTCAACAGACATATACTGGGTACATCCACAGTGTATCTAGCCCTACTCTAACTTCTAAGAATATGGCATTAAATAAGACTGGCAAAGAAAGTCCTTCTCTTTAAGAATCTAGAGCTTGAACTACTCTGAAATCCTCATGAATAGCAAAGAGGAAAGAAGAAATAGACATCACATCTTTGTTTTCTATTAAGTCCAGACACGCTCCCAAATGAGAAGGCTGATGTGCCATTGGCTCAAACATAAGTGTTGTTTGGCCTTCTGAGTTTTAAAAAAATGTTAGCTTAATGCTTTTTGATGTCCATGCCCTTTCTAGTGCATGACACTCGCCATCACTCTTTATTATATTATGACTCTCCTGCTTCTTTTATTTACACTACTCCTGTGGTTCCTGTGAGTGCTGGACTCTCAGACATTTGGGTCTAAATCACGAAAATTTAGAAAACTGTAAAAGAAGTCAAAGAAATAAAAGGATTCTAGGGTCTCAGAGAAGCATGTATGTAGGAGCTGAGGAGATCAACAATTCTAGCTCCAACCTAGAGATTTCCTTCCAACCTGAGGCAAGGAGATGGGTTAATAGTCTTGAAAACAATGTAGCAAGAAACAACAAAGAACTCATTTTGGGAAGCTTGAACTGCTTCATAAGAAATTCTTATGGTAATAACATTATGAAGCAGCAGCAGATAAAGATGAGACTGTGACTAGCTTCAGTGGTGACTGCTATTTGATGCCCACAGATCACTGAATTCCACAACTGGACCTACCCTAAGATCCCTGAATGATGTCACAGCCCTGGGGTAAGAAGGGTTCTTCATAGATAGCTGACGTTGCATTTTCTCAGTTTGGATAGCTCTTTGACTTGGCAATAAAGTTGAGTCCTAAAACATCAGAAGAAAGGTGTTTTCTGCATTTCTCAGTTATAGGGATTGAGATTCACAACTGTTTTACTAGCTTATGTAAGGAATTTCTGCCACATTTCATTATAGTAAAGGAAGGGAGGACTGGAAGATTCTATTTTATGGTATAGGACAATTTTTCCTTGTAATTTATTTTAGTTGCTACCATCCTATAAGGGACTTGGCCTGTGATTTCTCTTTCCCTTTTAAGTTTTTCTGGCATTTATGCCCTAATTCTGTGGTCTTCTTTATTCTCAGAAGATTTGATTCAATCTGACCACATGGATGATTTCTAAAACCGCATTTTCATTCACAGATTGGTTGTTGATACAGCCCAATGAATGTAAGGTCTCACAGTCTCAGCTCCTTTCCAAAATTCTCTTTCCTGGCTGCTATTAGATTTCTCTCTTAGGTTTGCCTGAGCTCTTTTCTCCTCACAACAGTGATGTTCAAAGTGTGGTCCTCAGGCAAGCAACTCAGCACCACTGCAGACCCATTACACATACAAATTCTTGAACAAACCCCCCAACCTATTGAATTAACAATCTGTGTGGAACCCAGCCCTTTAGGAATTTTAGAGGCTTGCTCATGTTTGAGAATCACTGTTCTAGAATGAATCACTTTGAGACAGTGATTCCTATGGCAGGCAGCAAAAGGAAGAGTCCCCCAAGGGTGAACAAAACTGGCTTGTGAGGGTTACTGCTATCTTTTGGCCAAAAGAAATGATTAAATCTTCAAACTCTTCCATGTAAATTCCAACCATGTTTTTTCTATATGCAAACCAAATTTAAGTGTTCTGACTTTGTGGGCAACTTTTCAGGAGAGTGCTAAATTCCAGAAACCTCATTTTACTTTTAGTTCTCCTTGCTGTGTTATCAGTTAATTGACTTTCTGTTACATCCCTTATGTATTTGCTTTTATCTACATTTACAGTACTTGTCTTATTATTGGCTACCAAAAACAAATAAGTAAAAGGAGAAGGAAGAGGAGGAGGAGAAGGAGGAATGGAGTGAGAAAAAGAGAATTTGAGTTTATAGACGGGATGTGGAAAGTTAGACGGAAATTCTTATGGGGAAGTGTTACCTGAATATTGTAAGTTTTCTTCTGGAAATTATGCACTTATTTATGAAACTCCTCTTTAAAAGCAGTACAGAAAGATGAGGTTAAAAAAGCTGAATGAATTTAATATATCCAGCAAGAGTCAGCAATCAGCAGTATATTTTTAGCCTCTATGTTTTCACAATATGTGAGCTTACTGCCTACCCATTTGCATTTTCACTCAGCAATCTAACATGAATAAATTGTTTCACTTTTTGTCAGCCAGTAAAGTATTGATTCTGCATCACAAGGGGAAAATATAAATGTAGGTCTTTCAAAGATGACCTCAACCACAATGTTAGAAAATTGCTAAGTGTTAGAAAACTCAAGTACAGTATTAGCAGAGGACGAAGGTTCACAATTTGTGAAGCATAGTGTAAAAGCCTTAGAGCCTCTTTAACAGGCAAACCAAGTCGAAGGCTTAGGGTTAGTTCAATGTCTGTTAAAACAACAAGACGAGCAAATGGTCAGTATCAAGAAATTGAAAGAAAAGAATCAACCATCAAAATAGGTGGCTAAATACAAATCTTGGACATTTCTAAAATTGAAAATACATTTCCCCACTGGTCAATGATCATCTCTGAAAAAAATTCCTAATTCCTCAAAATTACTAAGTTTTGTTGAAAAAAATGAATCCAAGATAATTTTACCTCTTTAAATTTTTTATTTGGAAAGTGTCACTCCTGAATACAGGTACTTCATTTCTGAGTATGTTATTTTCTTTTGTAGCAGTAATCAACCACTCAGAGTCATTTTCATGCTGATATGGGTTGTATTTTAACTTGTGTTGCTGTTTTATATTAGTTTTACTGGCTCTGTCTTTTCCTTTCTTTGTCTTGAGTATTTAGGCATCAAATTATTGCTTTAAAACAAGGAATGTGGTTGTTGTTAAGGGACAGTGAGATCTCCTTTATTAACAGAATCAGTTTGTTATGAAGTAGTTTGTTCAAAAGGGAGCCAAGAAAAAATATCCATATTGTATTCTGTATTAAACTTAATGTTTGTGTATAAATAAATAAATTAAAGGAAAAAAACAGGACATAACATATAAATGAGAGAATATTAGTTTCATTAAATTTAAAAATATATAATATTTGGTCATCTACTGCAGGCAAATTACTGAACCTGGTACAAAACATGGGTCCAAATAAAATGAGTCCCTGTGACTAAAGGGAAGTGCAATGTTCAAGGGTTAGCAAGTTAGAGGTGACCCAGACATGGACACAAAAGAATTAGAACACCAGATAGATAAGCTATTATAAATTACTAATAGAGTTTAGTGACATTATTGCATAACACATGAGAGAATTTATGCTTCCTTTTATAGAAGAAATAGCCTTGATCTGAACTTTAAGTCTGAGTAATATTTGAAATCTGAAGTTGGAAGGAAATGCTATTCCACATGAAGGTCACAGAGACGGGTAATGTGCCTGGTAGGAAAGCCTAATGTCTTCAGTGATGGTTATGGAAGATGCATTAATATAAAAAAAATCAGACAACAATGCAAGATGGTAGTAAAAGAATTAAAAACAACACTAAGAACAACAGAACCCCAAACTTGACTACTGCATCAAAGAAAGAGGCCCAGAGATGGTCAGTTATACCCTCCAACAGTTTTCACTTCCATCCCAATGACAGGGGATATTCTTGTTGAGAAATACAGTGTATTATTGAATGTAGAGTCCAAGAAACAGAAATGACAGCTGATAGGTAATGGCAGTGTGAGGAAACACCCAGAGACCAAGACTGTGGGAAAGATCAGAGTTTATTCCAGGTACAGGCTGACATTGAAGTGATATCAGTGAATATCTGAAGGGGAATCTGAGCATAAATAGGGTTTTGGGTTGGGAATTGGAATCTTGAAGAGTCTAGATGAAGTGTTTGAAGTCACAACAGCACAGACAGTCAGCACAGGTACACACATAGAACTGGTGCCAGGAAGACTTCAGGTCAGGTGCTAAATTTCTTTATGGTCCCTCTTGTTTGCAGAGGGCAGCCTCTTGTAAGTAGTAGGCAGGCTATTGCTTGCAAAAGCATGAAGCTCTCTCTCAGGTCACTCTCAGGCTAGGCATGACAGTGATGAGGTTCCAGGGGCAGTGAGCTCCATGAATCTGTCCGTAAAACACCAATGCATTCAAATATTTCAGGCTACTATTAATCGAATACTCATTTACTCAGTGTATGTGTTACATACATTATTTGTCTAAAGTCATTCATTTTGGGCTTAATTCATAAGCAAAATTAGTAAGTTATTGCATTAGATTTTATAACTAAATTTACAGATATTTTAGAACTGTGCAAACCTAGCATATATGAAAAGAATCTTGGTTAGCGAGTTGGCCAGAATTATTGTTAGACAAAAGCCATAGCACTTTGTCATGGGATTGAATTTAGTTTTCCTACCACTTTTTTTTTCTTCAAGTGAGTCATTAGAACAACATCCTGACCCCACAATGTGTTACCAACCAAAGTACATCTTTATTTTTCTCTGGTTTTTTTCTTTGCAGCCAAGCAAGGCTTTGGCCATTATTATATTCATCAGCAAGAAATCCCCAAATACCAGCAGCTGCACAGACCATAGATTCAAGACAGATTTCAAACTCTGGAAGCGAGATTTAATCTCCTCCTCTTCTTGGACCTGTTCTAAGGCAAAAAAATGATTTCACTGACCCATGTCAGTCTTAACACTTTGTTTCTCAGAAACAAAAAGAAATCTCCAGCAGGCTTCTTTTGTTGAGGATGGCTGCGTACAGAGTATGAAACAGGAAATTGGCCTTTGCAGCATGCAAAAATAAGCCTTTGGCTGTGGTACAGCCTCATCTAAAACCCTGAAAGCCAGCATTCCTGCTGAGGCTTATCCTGAGTGTTTACATGTTAAGATCAGAAGAAACCATTTCCCTTTTCAAAGTCAGCACTACTGTCCTAGGAGGTCAGTAAATACTGTTTACCTTTAGCAGTGGACATTACAATAATAATAATTTAAAACGTTAAGCATGAGTACTGAACAGGGAAAACCCATTTATCAGTATCAGTATCAATCTGGATCTCCATCCACATTGATGCTGGTAGTGGAACAGGTATTTTCATTGGCTTTAACTCCAAATGAAGCAGCACGGTCTCTTCCACAGTGACCAGCAGTTTAGCACGAGACAGAGTTGCCAGGAGAGGATGTGGTCCTGTGTGTACATCCACAACCAACCTCACAAAAGCCTGCTGTAGCCAGAAGAAGCTTGCTCAGAGAAGTTGAGGACTTTTGTTCTATGTACAATAGCCTTTCTTCTCTCTGAGTAGCAGAGTAAGAAATTCTGATTCTTTAAACTTAAGGACGTGTATTATGATCAATTTTTCCATCTTTTAGTGTCTCTGAAGTGGTGAGTATAATGATTCAAAACAGCCTATAGTGAGGAAATTCAGGTATACTATTGACAGCATTTAAATTTTATCTACTATTTAAGTGAGGCTAGAATTAAAACCTCCACATCTGGAGACAACATTAAAAAATATCTTAGGTTATTATTTCCTGGCACTTTTATACCAAAGATGTCTTTAAAACATTCCTTGTAACATAAAGGGGTATATGATTCACCAGAGACTGTTTTTCATTTTTCTATCTTTAGAAATGAGACATTCTTAGCCAACCTTGATAGTTAAGGGTCTTTGGATTTTTTTTGCTTCTTCCTCTGTTAAGAAGACTGGAAAACCTATATTTTAAAACTGAACAAAAGGATAACCCTTGTGTTTTGTTTTGTTTAGTACTGGGGATTGAACCCAGAATCTTTGCATTGACCTACATCCCCAGCCCTATTTGAATTTTTATTACTTTGAGAAGAGGTCTCACTAAATGGCTAAGTTGCCCAGGCTGAGCACCAACTTTTGATCCTCCTGCCTCAGTCTCCCAGAGGGCTGGGATTACAGGAACATGCTACCACACCTGGCAAGGTCATTTTGCTTGATATACCTTTAATATTTTAGGATGGTGCTCTGTCATGCAAATGAGATGAATTTATGTTCAAATTCAAGTTCTATTAGTTACTAAGTATGTGAACTTGGGCAATTTATTGCTGGTGACAATTCTCTATGGTTCTTAAGTTTCTTAATTTTCAGTCAGTGGCACTAATCATGTTGCTTTCGGACTTTTTTCAAGTATGTGTGTATAGT
Source organism: Cuniculus paca (assembly GCA_004365215.1). Taxonomy (NCBI): domain Eukaryota; kingdom Metazoa; phylum Chordata; class Mammalia; order Rodentia; family Cuniculidae; genus Cuniculus; species Cuniculus paca. The sequence continues at coordinate 6,665 of RJWT010007140.1, read as the reverse complement.
AATAAACCTTTGAAGTTAGTCAGTGTCTCCCAGATCAAAGGGAAGGCATGCATAGTGATCATTAATAAAATTTCTTGTAGCATACACTATAAAAATTTTTATCCATCGCAGAGTTCCTGTTACATGACCTACTGATTGCTCAACCTAATCATCTTTGTGTTGCTCTATAGGAACTGGGGTTCAGCAAAAGACAAAGACTACTGCTATTGCTGTGAGTAAGAAGGTTCTTTGGTTCTGACCTAGGTGTCTGGAAGCACTGGTGAAAACACGGCAAGGGACCTTGTTAGCTCTCAAGTTGGGTAAAATATCAGAACCTTGATGGTTTATGATTCTTATTTAAACGTAGTTATTTTTGATTTCTTCATTTTTAAAGCAGACTTTAAAAATAGTCCTGACATTGTAAGGGCAATCAGCTCAGTACTAATTACATACTAAGACATCAGTAAATATTTTATGCATTTTTTCCACATCTACTTTAAATAAACATTTCTCATTTGTACTCTTGTTTTCAAAGAAAACGTCTATTAAGAAAATATTGTGTTAACAATCACTTGTATAGTCTGGCAATATCTCTCCTAACTATAATTTTTAAAAATCATTTTCTTTCATGTGAGTTTCACACTTTCCTTTACATTTTTTTTCAGTGAGGTTTATTTAAAATGTTGGATAGAGCTAGTATAGAAGCTTGCATTTGAAAATGTAAACAAATGTACATTTTTCTCAGTTTGCTTCCATGGAAAGAAACTGGGAAAAGAGATTTATAGGAAAGTTTTCTTGGCTTAGTTTTATTTATGATTAAAATTTAAATTTCCAAGATATCTTATATTTATTTTTCCAAAGAACTGTGTGACAGCACCCTAGGGAAGCTTGTTTCACATGTCAGCATGCTGATGGGAGAACCGAAGTGTATAGATGTGTGCTTATTGATATATGAAGACAGACGAGATCTAAATTGCAGACATAGTCATGCTATACTTTAAAAAAATTGTGTCCTTGTATTCCTTTATCTACAGGAAAATGTCATAATTTCTTGGCCTGATTTTATAGGCCCTACTAATCTGTCCAGTTTTACTGTCAACATGTCTTCTGCTTAAATTCATAATTCTTCATAACCTGTAAACACTATGCTATTTACATTTTAGACATATCTTTCTTTTCTGTCTACTATGTTTTTCCTTTCCCTTTTCACTCAATATAATCTTAGTTTTCATATAAGTTGAGTTCATGTTTCTCTAGCTTTAGGAGACCTCTTTGCTTTATCCTATTAGAACTGGATGATCACTTCTCTGATTTATACTCTTATTGCTACATTCTTGCCATTAAAATTTATTCTGTTATTTGGCCATAGTTTCTTTCATCTAACTAATTGCTATGTATTTGAGGGTCAATACTAGTCTTACTGTTTTACATTTTTGACATGATATGCATGGTTTCTAGCAAATAGTATTTTTAAAAAATCAGTGGGACAAAGAACAGACTGGTTAGCTTTTTTGAAATTTAAATTATGAAATATCATTTCCTGGCACTTGGTTCAAGCTCAGTGTTTCTTAATATTGGTTGCACATTAGAATGACATGAAGAACTTTGACAAAGTACCAGTGCTCAATTCCAGAGATTTGGATGGTTACACCAATCTCCAAAGATTTGGACTTAATCTCAAAACTCAAGAGTTGGTAATTATAGTAGCAAACACTGACAAATGCCTTACTGTAGAAGACTTTTTTCAACCACTCTTTTATCATTCTTTTTCACTAATGTATATACCCGATCCTTGAAAGTAAAAGTTAAAAACTATATAAGGCATTATTACAGGCACTGTTTTAAGATCTTCCTTAAAATTAATTTTTAAACACTTTTTTGAAAACTAAGATTGAGAACCATCACAGTAATGCCAAGAAATTATAATCTCTGAGACAGAAGTAAAATTCTGCTACATAGTGGTCATAGAACTAAACCAGTTGCTTTTAGCAAAGGGCATAGTTTTGTTTGTTTTTGTTTTTAATTAAATAGGGCTGTGAAGAAACAATACCAGTGTGATGAGTTGTGGTTGAACCAGAAATACTCAAATTGTCAAATGAGATGTTAAACATTAAGAGTTAATTTTCTCCTGAGACAGCACTTTATTAATCCATTCCCCATACTCATTTGTCTTTACTCAGTGGGTTTTTTCACTTTTGAAAAGGAAAGGCTAATTTGATCTGGTATATTTACAGTTATTTAAAGGAAACATAACATCTGGAAAAATTGAGACTGTAATGATTTAAATAGAGCAAGATTATAAGAAGTTTACTAAAAATTGTTCTAAGTTAAAATAGCAAGTTTAGAACATTTAAATGAGAATTTTATGTATCATATTTAATTATGAAATGATTCTTTTCACAAAAAGCATAATATAAAATTTTGCTTTTGCATTAAAATATATTTTTCTAGATTTCTTAAGTAATATTACATCCTTCATACTGCTCATAACCTACTCTTTAATCTTTTTCTAGCTCTTCCCTTCCCTCCCACCCAACTTTCCACCTGCCAGTCATCTTTCATCATATTTCCCAGCTGTGCATAAAGGTATGCACTTGAGAGTAGGCCTGAAATAAACCTGCCCATTTGGGTTGCACAGGGCATGGAAGCAAATAAAAAAAAAATCAGTGTCTACAGAATAAGACAATAGGCAGTCATTTCATGTCAACCACTGAACATCAAAGAGAGTCAGACTAAGGTGACGTAGATAGCTAGAAATCTAGAACAGGATGGCCACTTAGAAGCCAGGGAAAGCAAGATGGGAAGATGCAACAGGTACCAAGAGAGAAGCTGTGTCTGTCTTAGTAGGCCCTAGCCATAGTGGTTTGGTTTCTACATCTTGTGGTGGAATGAAAGCTGTTTAAGGGACAAGTCATGGTACTTATTCATCATAAAATGATGGCAAGATTATAAAGAAAGAGAACAAGCCAGGGCTCAAATTTTACAGATGAGACTAAGGCAGGCCATACCTTAAAATAAGGCAGGCAGTTATTATCACTTTGGTACCAACTCAGAGAGAAGTGAGTTACAAAAGTAGCCTGATTCTAGGTCTCAGAATCAGACCAGAGTTTCTTTGATGGACCAGGTTCCAACTATCGGTAGTTTACCTAAGGTAATAGCTGAATTCAATGCTTGCAATATAAAAAACAAATAAAACCCCTACATCTTCTTAGTGCTTAATTCTGGTATCATTTGGAATCATGTTTTTCAATGGCTCTCTACTGACTACAGAACAAGCCTGTCTTGTGAATATGCATAAGGAACTCTACAATCTGTTTTCAACAATTTTTTAATTCTCGGTTCTTATCCTACCTCTTTCTTCCAACCCTTGTACCTACTTGCTTTGTATAGAATCTACAATTCCATAATGCAGACCAGTTAAATTATTTTATCTTATGGTGTGTCCTAATCCATTTTGTGCTATGATAATATATCATAATCTCAGGCTTGTGTCCTAGTTTTTCTCATAAAATACCCAACATTGTCAAGGTAAAAGAGATGTTTATTTTGATTCCCAATTTAGAGAAGTTTCAGTCCATAGTTGGTTGGCTCCAAGGCAGGGCAGCATGGCAGAGGGGCATGGCCAAGGAAAAAGAGCTCAGGGCATATCCACAGGAAATAGATCAAGGGAAGAGGCTGAGAGTCTTCTATACTATACCTCCAGCGACCCACGTCTGTCCTCCAAACAGGATTTTCTTCTCAACATTACATTTACCTATAAACTCATTGGTGGACTAATCCACTGAGTATTACATCCCTATGATTCAGAACAGTCATCTCCCAAAAGCCTCACTTACATGCACATAAGGCTTTGGGGGACACCTAGGTATAAACCACAGAGCTTGGTAATATATAGGTAACAAGACTCCTCTTCTCTTTCTTCCTTCCTTCTCTCCCTCCCTGTTTCTCCCTTCCTGTTTTCTTCATGTCTTTATTTTTCCCCTCCCTCTCTTTTTCCTCCCTCCCTTCTTCCTTTATTCATTCTCTCTGCAGTCAAACACAGTATCTTACATATACTAGGCAAATGCTCTCCCTCTCAGTGTCTGAGTGACGTCCTCAGTCCTGAGAATTATCTTTTTTATAGTTTTCGAGGCTGAGAAGTTGAAGGCTAAAGGCTGAGGAGTCCATATCTAGTAAGGATGTTCTTTCTGTGTCATCCTATGGCAAAATTACAGAGAGGAAGGGAGAGAGAGAGAGAGAGAGAGAATATCAAGAAAAGATAGTAATTATTATTTAAATTTTTTTTTTATTTTTAAGAGAAAAAAACACAGAAAAGAAAAACAAACCAAAAACAAAAGACATGTGAACAACAACTACAAGGACAACAAAAAACCCAAAACAATAACAATATACACTTTCAAAACAAGATGATAGCAATTTAACTATGGTTGCAATATTGCATATTGTTATATTCAAAAGAGTTGCTTAGATTACCAGATATAGACATGCAAATTGATCTAATCATATGAGTATTAACTGTTCTTTTCCACGAACTAATAGAATTAGTAGTATATTCATCTTAGCTATTTTATATATGTATAAACAAATTTATATCTTTTTCCTTTATTTTTGTAACAACCCCCTTCATGACAGTCAGTCCACTCCAATAATACTTACATTAATGTGTTCATGAAAACAAAGCCTTTGTGATTTAATAACCTCTTAAAAGTTCTACCACTCAGCTCTCTTGCATTGAACATTATATTTCCAACACAGATTTTGGAGAACATATTCAAGCTATACTGATTGCCCAAATCCATGTCCTTCTCATATACTAATATATTCATTATATTCCAATATCCCCAAGGACTTAACTCATTCCAGCATCAATTTAAAAGTCCAAATCCAGGATCTTACCTAAGTCAGATATGGGTGAGTCTCAAGACAGGAGTAACACTGGGGGAAGTTTCCTCTAGTGATGAGCCAAAACAAATTATCTAGTTATAAAATACAATACCCGGAAGGGGATAGGGTGAATATTCTTATGCCTAAAAGAGAAATAGGTAAGGAAAGAGGAGTAACTGTCCCAGGTAAGTCTAATAGCCAACAGGGAAAATATTACATTTTAAAGCATGAAAATAATCTCCATTGTCCTGAATCCTGGGCACATTGGAGCAAAGCCTGGGCTGCCAAGTCCTCAGGCAGCCCCTCCTCTATGTTTTGCAGGGCTTAGCCTATGCATTAGCTATGGCTGGAGTTGCATACTAGTAGTTCATAATATTGGGGTCTTGGGGTCCACCTTGTTATGGCTTCACTAGGTAATGCCCTCAGGGGCCACCTCTATCATAGCCTCACTCCTATACTCTGCTGGGCATTGTCTTGTTAGGAGCTGTTCGTGATAATTCTGTCTTTGTCACAGTTTCTGCCTGGGTCCTCAGGCTGTTCACAACATTCTTTGAAATCTAGATGAGGCTGCCATAACTTTGGCATTCTGTATACCTGCACAGTTAGCACCACATGGAGACAGCTAAGGTTTATGGCTTATACCTTGCACCGCAGCAGGCCAAACTATACTTGGGCCCACTTAAGCCACAGCAGGTAAAGTTAAAGGATGCTAGACTGGAATTCAGGGACTAGAATCCCAAGATGTCAGTTATAGTCAGTGAATGCTGAGTTCACTGAGATGTCGTTTTTGGTAAACTTGCCCTTATGCTACTGCTCAGTATCCCCAGGGTCTTAACTCATTCCAGAATCAATTGAAAAGTCCTGCAAAGGAAGGGACAACCTTGAAAATGGGAAAGGGCCTTTGGGACCTGTGTTGTTTTGAGAAATAGAACATACCTTCCTTCTATATGTGCAAATCTCTGTAGCCAAGGATCTCTTGGCTGTAACCTTAACAGTCTCTCTTCTAACCATGTATCTTTGTTCTTTAGATTGACAGGTTGAGAATTTTTCAAATCTTTTCATTCATTCTGCTTCCTCTTTCATATTCCATCTTCAAATCTTTTCTCTTCTCTAAGTGGGCATCCTGAGCACATTGCTTCTTAGATACTTCTTCCAAATATCCTTTATTCTATAAGTTTTGAGTTCTATCTTCCGCAAAAGTCTAAGACAAAATTTTGCCAAATTCTTTGCAACTGTATAGCAAGGATGGCCTTTACTCCAGTTTCCAATGCTGTGTTCTTCATTTTCACCTGAGACCTCACCAGATGGACCTTTTATGCCCATGTTTCTACCAACATTCCTGTCATGACCACTTAAGTATTTTCTAAAGCTCTCATCTTAGAGCCTCGCTCTCAGACCTTGCCTATATTTCTCTTACTCTTTGAGGGCTCGTGAGAATTGCCCTCAGTGTTCCATTTTTAACAATCTAGACTTTTTTCTAGTTTGTGCCTTCAAATTCTTCCACCCTCTATGCAGTTCCAACATGCTCTCACATTTTCAGGTATTTGTTATAGCAACAGCCCCACTTCTCTGTACCAATTTTTGGTCTTAGTGCATTTTGTTCTGCTTCAACACAATACCCAAGTCTCGGTCATTTACAAAGGAGAAAAATTTATTTTTTATAGTTATAGTGATTGGGACATGCAAGGTTTAGAGGCCAAAATCTGGTGAAGTCTGTTCCACATCACCACACAAGAGAATGTGGACAGGTGAGAGACCAAGGGTGTGTGGGTGTGTGTGTGTGTGTTTGAAAGGAGGGGAAG
>RJWT010007139.1:0-28029 GCA_004365215.1 Cuniculus paca | reverse complement strand
CAAAAAAAAAAAAAAAGAATCATCCACTTGCCCAAATTCAAGTTATTTTACTGTATAATTGGTCTGGGATTCTTACTACTCAAAATATGATTATGTATACCAAAAGGTGTTTTGTGTTATTTATTTTTGGTTTTTGGTTTTTAAACTTTTTCTCCTTTTATGAATTGAATAAAAATGTATCAAATGCTATAATATTACGAGACTAATACTACAAGACTACAAGACTAAGTGTAATACTACAATAGTACAATACTACTAATACTACAATACTGCAAAACTAAGTGTAAAACTCCCAAGAATGAGAAAAATCCCATATCACTGAGACAGGGCTACAAGGACCAGTTCTGAGGCATGCAAGAGGGAAGGCAAGCCCTCCCAGGCAGAAGGTTTTAATTCCAGTCAATAATCCAGAGTGGGGTGTCACAGAACAAGATGTGACCATGTCTAGCTGCACTTGTCTAAAATTTCTATTTTAGGAACAGCATTGGGAAATGAAAAAATTCAAAATATTTGCATTCCCACATAATTTACTTATATGCAAATAATAATACATAGTTATTTTTCTTAGTGTTTAAAACTCCAAAACTGGTTGGGGTTGAAACACATCATTTGAAATTTTATGAAACACCGCATGCTGGTACTTAATTTAGTAAATGTTCACAGTGCTCTCCAATGTCTGCCTTCTTGCTAATGTTAGTGGGAAAAAAATTGCACTCATTTAATTTATCTTGTCAATAAATGACTCATAATTAGAGACTGAACATAGTTTGGTAATGACATTATTTTTGAAGGGCTTCAAATCCTTCCCTTAAACAGCTCTTGGATAGTTTTCATTGATCAAGTTTAGCCCAAGTTCATGGGACCTCAAGTTTCATTGATTAATTAATCCTGGACAGTTCTCCTGGATATCAAACCATCCAAATATTTGGATTAAAGTTTCTGTCCAGGGAGTTAGAAGTTGGTAGAGTCCATTACAGTAATTTGCAGGATATCTTACAGGAAATGTATTTATAAAATAGATTTTTAAAAATGACTTTCTTCTTGAATGACATTTCAAAGTCAGAAATATACTCTACTGTGGGCATAAAATATTTATTTCAAGCATCTAGTTCCACCCGGCTACTTACTTCTCATGTCTTTGAGGTTATGTGGTGCACAGTCAAGTATAGCCATCTGGTGCCAACTCTGTTTCTGGCACCAGCAGGATGTTTTGATGACGGCACCAAATGTAAGCAGGTTCATCATTGTCATGCCACATTGTAAATTCCCACTATTGAAAACAACAGTAGCATCTAAAGAAAAAAATATAACCAGATCCAAACTAGATTGCAAACTCCTCAATTCAGTCTCTTCTCACCTATCTGCAAGTTCAATAACCTAAAATGATGTGCATTGTTGGACTCACTTATGATCATATTATCATTTACATAAAATACCTTCCACTTTTTTTCAAAGAAAAGAATGATATGGCAGCTCCAATGAGACTTAAAGCTAATGTCCAAAAAGAAGAATGTTGTAATGAGATTGTCAAATATTTGAAAGCAACTTTCCACAAGGTGAAAACTGCAATTTCAAGATCTGTTCCAAAGAAAGCCACATCAGAAAGTAGTGGCTCAAAGTATGGAGAAGAACTGATAATTCAAATGTACTTGGACATAGATATAAAATAAGATCACAATAGAAGACACGTTTCCACTGTTAAGTACATCTCCTGGAGTTTTCTGGGAGTTCCTTCTCCCTCAGGATGACACTATGCAAGTAGACAGACCTGTCTAGTCCGAACACTCTCTGAATGTAAAGATCATAAAAATGATTGAGCTGATCCAGAATTATAGATCATCCTTGGATGGTATGGATTCCTAATTCCTATGAAACATGATTGGCAGTTATTTTTATTTGTAGTTCTCAGTGTTTGATGTTAAATTCAAAGATATGAAAAATAAACCAATAAATATGAATCAAGACTATTACTCCACACCACTATGATTAATGAGATGCCTATATCCAAATCTGCTAAGCTGCTTTCTTCAATGAGTGGAAAAAAGTCGCTTTTTACAAACATGGATCACATATCACACAGTGTAGTGACTGACTACAGGTCTTCAGCTTGGTAGATGTTTCCCCAGAGTAGAAAGTATTTGTAATCTCAAGGAAAATATCTCTACAGTGTCATTCAATGTGATAGGTGAATTTTTTTCATGATTCTGTCTATCTAAACTTTCTGAATGTGACTCTAGAGCCTTCATTCCCTGTCGAATTATGAGCTGCCCAGACAGTTCTGAAGAAGTCATAAAATCAAACAGTAAGAATGTAATGCATCATAGATACTTCTTTGTATATTACAGACATTTGAAGATTCATTAACTAAGATAATCAGGTGAGAGCAAGGAACGTAGGGCTTAATGAAGAGAAAGGCCCTCAATAAACATTAATTTCTTGCCTTCACCTCTCACCCTCTCTTACTCAGCCTTTCTCTCTCCCACTCCCCCCCTCCCTTCCTCCCTCCCTCCTCTTCCTCTCCCTCTTCCTTTCTCTCCCTCTCTCTCATTAGCCATGATCTTATTGCTGCATTTCCACTTTAAGGGTAGCTGTTTAATCTTATTGTTGTAAATGAAAGGAATCATCAGCCTCAGATGTGAAATTCAGGGTGCATAATGTAGATGTGAATTCAGGGTACATAATGTAGCATGTCTTCTGCATGTGAAACCTATGGCCTGACTTTTATTTTTGTCTTGCCCCCTTTTTTGTGTAATAATAAAAATATTTTAAAGGAAGATTTGTTACTTATATGAAATATATATAATATGAAATATATATAACATGAAATACATACAATATAAGTTATATATATATAATATGTGGCCCTAAACAATACCTCTTTACTCAAAAATAACAAGGGCAAAGAAAAGATGGGTCACACCTTGCACATGCCTGTGTAAGATTCTACTTTCTCTAGTTGCAAAATGGGGAGCTCATCCACTGATTTGCAAAGAGTCAGTAAGGTAGTCTCTCACACATCTTTAGAGTTTTTTGACCTTTAGAAAAACTCTCATTTTGCTTCGCAAGCACCCACAATCATTCCTGAGAAGTTGTCCAGTACCATTCAAGGATGCATCCGGGTCTTGTAATGTCTGACACTCATGTGATTTAGGAGGCAGGCTAAAAACAGTATTGGATGTCAGTATAGGTTCAAAATATTTCTTTAGCGTAAGAAAGAAGTTACAAAAATTTACAAGCATTAAAGACTGACAAGCACTACAAACATCACAATATCCAGAAAAATATAACACTTCTATTCATCAACTATCTGATATGTCCTCTAAAATACTACACTTAAAAAATAAAATTAAAATGAAGTTTTGACTGCACACTTCTTCATATGACAATAATTTTTTAACAGAAAAGAAAAATGATTTATTCTTTTACATAACATGATTAATAAAAATTATTTAGTTTTGAAAATTTTTGACTTATTTTTCTTTGTAGATGGCCATTTTGATGTGTTGCTGCATCTAGAACTTCTAGACTCTATCAAAACAAAATGAGTTGGACCTACAGAGTGAAGAAAAACTTTTTGCAAACTACCTCTTGGACAGAATACTAATATCTAGAATACACAAAGAATTCAAAATTATTAGACCTTCAAAATGAAAGACCCAATCAAAAAAATGGGAAACTAAAATGAATAGACACTTGCAAGAAGAAAAAATACAAATGTCCAGAAATATGAGAAAAAATGTTCACTATTACTGTCCATTAGAGAAATGCAAATGAATACAACACTGAAGATTTCATCTTATGCCACAAAAAATGATAATCATCAAATAATCAAATGATAATCAAATAATCAAATAATAACAAATGGTGAGAAATACACAACTTCACTGCCAGTGGGAATGTGAACTAGTATAATCATTATGGAAATCAGTATAAAGATTCTTCAAAAAGCTAAAACTTGAAATCAAATTTGACCCAGTTACATATTCCTCTTTTAGGTATCTTCCTAAAAGAGTTAAAGACATCATATTACAGTGATAACTGCATACCTATGTTTATAACAGCACAATCCACAATACCAAACTCTTGGAAGCAGCCTATACATCCATCAACACATGAATGGATATAGAAAATACAGCATCTATACATAATGGAAGTTACCTTGCTATAAAAAGAGAGAAATCTGAGTCATTTGTAAGAAAATAGACACACTAGAAGGCATAATGTTAAGTGAAATAGATCAGACACAAGCTCAAAAACCAAATGATTTCTCTCGTATAAGAATCCAAAGTATAAATGAAATATAAAGCAAACTGAAAGACAGGGGAAAACAGGAACACAGATGTCTTGGTTACTTTTCTCTCATTGTTGGGACAAACTACCTGACAAAATTAAGGAAGGAAAGGTTTATTTAGCTTACAGTTTTTGGAGTTTTCAGTCTGTAATCAACTGGCTCCAAGGCAGGGCAGCATGGCACCAGGGCAACACTTCAAGGTAGCATCCAGAGCAAAAGGGTAGAGAGAAAGCCTCTTCTCTTCCCTTATATTGTACACAGGCCACCCTCCCCAGGGCAGGTGTAGCACTCACAAATTCTCTGTGCCTTCCTCTTGCACAGGATGAGAATATTTACAAAGTAAGGATCTGGTTCCCTGCTGAATCTCTCAGTTAAACTTCTAAACTTCTCAAGTTCAAACAGTGTATCAACCATAATAACAGACCTTTTGCAAATGGAAAGGTGGAATAAGAGATAGAGAAGGGAAAAGGGTCAAGAGGAGGGAGACATAGAAAGAACTGATTATGTACATATAACAACTACAGTGCCCACTATGAATGCAATCATTATATATGTAGAGAGGGTGGAGGGAGGAAGGATGTTAGGAAAGGGAGTTAAAAAGAATTAAAAAGTGTTAAACACATGCACCTACTCTCTAATGCGAATTCAAAATTATGTACTACAAACATGTACTAATAAATTTTTTTAAAAAAAGAACAATGTGTGTTGAAAGAGCTAACACAGAATCCCACACATTGGGACACAAAAAGAGGTTACTTCACATGGTCATATCCACTGTAAACTAAAAAAAAAAAACCAGGAAAATTTTGTTCTATTGGTATTTTTAGTTAGCCCAGTATATCCAAAATATTACTTCAACATATGATCAATATTTTTAATTTCTATTCTTTTAGTTCTGGGAACTGAACTATGTACCTTTTGCATGTGAAATGTGCAATCTTACCACTAATCAAGCCACCAACCCAATATTTTTAAATTATTAAGTGAAATACTTTATAGTCTTTTTGTCATACAAAATTTAGTGCATGTTTTCCACTATAGCTCTTTGAATTCACAGAACTGCATTGCAAGTACTCAATAGCTACATGTGTCTCGTGGCTGCTATATTGCACAGCACATGTCTGTAGCATGAATAATTTGTACCACACTATTTAATATGTGTTTATAAAATGCAGTAATGTTTCCTAGACTTGCCTGTATGTCAATACTTTCCCAGATAGACTCTGGTTTTTTGAAGAAGGGAACTAAAAGTTCTGTATCTCTGAAATACTGAACCCAAATATAGTTCACTGATGGTCAGTTTAGGTGCATTTAATAATTCTGGAAGGAAAATACAATAGACAATGTGATTTCCCTTCACTTGTGCTGCTTTTATCCCTCTCTGAGTGCTGTTTATTCCAGAATGCAAACTCTCAGACTATGTAGAATAAAACTAGTTGCATACTTGTATTAACAATTGTTGTGGCATTAGCATGGATAATGCAAGTAGCAAAAACAAGAGAGATGCTCATAGAAAGCAGTGTTTAAGGAGCAAGCAAGCAGATCTACATGATTCTAGGTATGAATGGAGAGCAATATAACTTTGCCACCAGACCTTAGTATTTACTTACCAGTGACCAAATGGTAGTGGAAACACTTGCTTTCCAACTCTGCTGTTAAAGTAGATGTGCTTTCAGGGGACCATAGGAAAAGGCACATGTGTAGCACACTGTATCCCATGTGCTACAGAATACTCAGGTCTTCTCATAAACCTTCAAAATGATGACACAGTGAAGAATTTGTCATATTGCTTGTATGAAAATTTTTTTTAAAGTTAGATAAGAATCAGGTCACATAGCACAAATATAAAAAACTTCTAGATTTTATAAATCCACATTGCAATAATAGTGTAGCGTCAATGTTATGGTTGATACATTGTGTCAACTTGAGAAGTTTAGAAGTTTAACTGAGAGACTCAGCAGGGAACTAGGATCCTTACTTTGTAAATATCCTCATCTTATGCAAGAGGAGGCCACAGAGATTTTGTGAGTCTACACTGGCCCTGGCGGGGGGTGGCCTGTGTGCAATATAAGGGAGGAAAAAGGCTTTCTCTCCCCACTTTTGCTCTGGCTGCTGCCTTGAAGTGTTACTCCAGTGCCATGCTGCCCGGCCTTGCAGCCAGCTGATTACAGACTGAAACCTCCACAAACAGTGAGCTAAATAAACCTTTCCTTCCTTAATTTTGGGTGTTAGGTATTTTGTCCCAGTAATGAGACAAAAATAAACAAGTCAGACTTTGGTACCAAGAGTGGGGTTGTTATTGCGCCTATATCCAACCATATGGTTCAAGAGCTTTTCAGAATGGCTTGTGGGAAGAGTTTGGAAAGGTTCAGAGATGTTTCCTGAAAGAGTAGTACTGGAACACCTTAGGCTATTTTGTATGGGAGATTCTGGTCAGAGCTCAGAAGACCAGAAGGCTGATAGAAATTATGCCAGTAATGACCAGGCTCAGGAGGTTTCCACTGGAAAGTACTGCACTGGTTGTTAGAGTTCAGATGATGTGTATTATGGCCTTGCAGAAAGTTTGCCTGCATTTTGCTCATGTCCAGAGACTTTGCCTGAGACTAAGATTAAGGATGGTAGATTAATTAATCTGGCAAAAGAAATTTCAAGGCAGTTAAATGTTGAGGTGGTGGCATGGCTATTGTTGGGGGCTTTTAGCCAGGTTTATGTTGTGAATGAAAAGCAAAGAGCCCAGCAGGATGATTTAAAACATTGTGCATTTGGCCAGAAAGGAAGCTCCAATAAAGCTGTGGACTGTAAAGCTAGAGCTGAGATCTCCACTGCTGAGAAGGAACAAAAGAAGAGAAAAGATGGCCTGAAGGCATCAAGAAAGCAACAAGTCTCGAACCTTTGCAGCCTCAAAACTACAAAAATGAAAGACTTTGCTTTGAGGTGAAAGTCACAGAGCACCATGTTCTAGAATGGTGGCAGCATAGAAAATTTGTTCCTCAGAATTGGATTCAGAGTAGCCAGTGATCCAGGCACTTGACCCCTTCAGCCAAGAAAGAGGAAAGCCTGCCTACTGCTCCAACAGACGGTAGGCCTCAGCATCATCCATGTGGTGCTGGTTTTAGGTGCATACAGAATGCAAGAATACTGAAGTTAAAAGGTTTCCATCCTGATTTAAGAAGGCCTGGGAGGTCAGGTGGTGTGCTCCTGAGAGGGCAATGTGCAAAGTTGTGAGTATGAAGCCAGAGGTAAAGTGGAGACCCCAGAAATTTGGAAAAGCCAGGAACATGGATCATCTAAGGAAAGCTGCAAGGAGTGAGTAAAGCAGGTGTAAGAGAAAAGCTGTTGGAGCTACAACCAGAAGTGCTACAAGGGTGGAACCACATAAGCACTTTGGAGCTCACAATTTGCCACAGATTGCTTTAGATGCTGGACTTGCAACAACAGAACTTAACATTTGCCCTGCTGGATTTTGGACTTGCTTTGGTTCCAATGCTTTGTATCCCCATTTGTACCTTTTGGAATGGGAATGTTTATCTTGTGCCATTGCATGTTGGAAGTATTTAACTTTGTTTTCATTTGTACAGGGCCTTGCAGCTAAGCGTTTGCTTCCATCTTGGAGGAGATGTGGGATTTGAACTTTTCAGCAATGCTGAAACTGTTAGGACATTAGCAACTCTTACAGATAAACTAAATGCCTTTTACATAAAGGAATGTTATGGTTTATGTTTGGAATGGCCCCCCAAGTCTCATGCAGTCATGGAGGCAGCTGAATCTAGAGTTTGTGATTAGTTTGTTGTCTAGCACTAGGATTGGCAGTGTGAGTGCTGCACCCACCTTGGAGCAGGTAGCCAACATCCAATATAGGGGAGGGAGGAAGGTGTACTTTTCCCCTTTTGGCCCTTTTTGCTCTTCTCACTTGCAGCCACCATGAGCAGCTGTCCCTTAGCCATACCATCCTGCCTTGGAACCAGGTGAGTATGAACTGAAACCTCCAAAAGCTATAAGCTAAATGAACCTTTCTTTCCTTCATTTTGGTCATCAAGTATTTTGTCTCAGCAATGAGAGAAAAGTAAGTAAGACAGTCTGGTGGAAACTGGAATTCCAAATATGGTTTTGCTTCTTACAAGCATGTAAGAAAATGTAGTTTATGATATGGAAAATCTTCAAGGTATAGTGAAAGGAGCAGAAATGTTTAAAAGGTATGACTCATCCAGTGAATCACTAAATATTCTGGGAAAAGACATCATGGCATTTCATAGTTGTATTAGCATTTCAAAACTTTAAAATATATCAAGATTATCAGGCTAACAATAGGCAATGATTTCCTCATTGCATTACATTATTTGAAAATATGCTTTGTCCTTTTTCTTGTGTGCACCAAAGATAAGATACAACTGTCTAAAAATTCACCTATGGGCCAGGCCTGGTGGCACATGTCTGTAATCCCAGCACTCAGGAGGCTGAGACAAGTGGATCATTGTGAGTTCAAGATCAGCCTGGGCTACAAAGTGAGTTCAAGGCCACTCTGAATGGCATAATGAGATCCTGTCTCAAAAAGACAAGGGCTGGGGATTTAGCTCAGTGGCCTGAGTGCCTGTCTGGCAAGTATAAGGTCATGAGTTTGATCCCCAATGCTGCAAAAAGAAAAAAAAAATTCACCTATGCCTCTTCTTGTGTTGGAAAGCCACCTCTCAAACATATCTCACAAAATACATTCACAGACACAATTAAGACTGGAGAATGTAACTCAGTGATGAAGCTCTTGCCTAGCATGCATGAGGCCCTGGTTTCAGTCTCCAACACTATGTTATTGTGTGTGTGTGTGTGTGTGTGTATCTGTGTGCGTAATTACTTCTCAGTGTAGAACATTCTACTTTATTTTCTAATTTTTCAGCTTTCTTACCAAAAACCTCAAAAAAGGCTTAAGAAAATTCCATTTGAAGGAAATTCATGTCTTCCTGTATAAAGACCCCTCTTACTTCTCTGAATTCCTCAAATAATTTCTGTATGGACACAACCCTGGTGTTCATTGTAATATTACACTCCCTATTGTAATATTACACTCCCATTTCTGTCTTTCAGGGGTCACCATACTTCTTAGATTTGACCACAATGGAAAATCACTTGGTTGTCATCCCCCAGTGCTGTAGGTACACTTTAATTGGACTATGAAGTCAACCCATATTTTATTAACATGAATATTTTCCACATTCCTAATCTGACCTCTGCACTACAATTATAAGTTTCTTCAAGCCATAAGACATGTCTTATTCGTCTCCAGTGGCTCTCAGCAGAGCCTTGGATACAATAACCATTCAATAAATGTGCTAGAAATCACGATGATTTTGACCATGATTTACAAGGACACTTTTCAGTAGACCAATGACACATTATAGAAATGTCAGCCTTTATGAATACACAGTAACATTTTGATATTTCTGTCTCTTCCAATTCCATTCCTTGAGTATCTTTTTAAATAAAAGTGTTTAGTGTTTCATTAGCATTTCATTCCAAAAACTCAAGTTGAATTTAAATTAAAATGTAAACCTAAAAAAGTCTAATTATAGTCTAGCTTCAAACAAAGCTTTTTCTTTCTTAGTTATATTTTAAATGTTTTTAGTGTCTAACCATAGTTAATTTCAGCTTATAAAATATACCTATTGTTTGATCCCCCCACCCAGATTTTAATAATATCCTAAAACCTACTTTTGAATATTGGATTCCTTTAGAAGTGATTGCTACTCAACCGTTTCAGCGGAAAGCAAATTGCATCAGATGTAACATTTAAACTAAATCCAGAAGTCAGAACTCTCCATAAATAAGACAAAGAGAAAGACTCCCGAACAAGCAGCCTGGAAGCCAAGAAGGAAGTTAACGAGCAGCACATTCTTTTGGCCTCATGAGCAGTGTGTCCAGTGGACGCAGCTGTAAGAAAACGAAGCATGTGACACGCTGGGGAGGGCAAGCGTGCGGGCTGACCGACGACACGCTACCGAAGTGGCTCAAGAGTAAGAGGCCATTGACGAGAAGAAGGTTGGGATTAACCGTGGCCTTGGCGTTCCCCTTGGAAAGTGAGGAACACTCAGTTTTGAGAGGTGCATTAACCTCTTCAGACCACTAGGGTTCAAAGTGTTCCGTAAGGGGTAATTTATTAAATGGGTCCTAATTGCTCGGTAATGTACCTTCCAAAAGTCATTTCTCTGTGCTGTGATTAGGCCCAGGATTTGCCAAGGCCTGTCATTCTCTTTGTGACTCCATAATGGAACTCCGGGATGTGGGAAGCTGACCCACTGGAAGGCTGTATATCTAATCCAAGCTCAGAGTCCCACAGGCAAAGCCAGACAACCTTTCATTTAATCCGCCAGTGTATAAATACTGAGGCGCGAAATTGATACGCCTTATTTCCATGCCTTTCACTAAATATGCACATGCATTTGAATGAATATAGAGAACTGGGTTTTTTCTTTTTCTTTTTTTTCCTAGGAAAGTTAGTCACATTTTTTTAAGATTTCTGAAAGTCCATTTCATTAAGTTCTTTCTTCATGGTATTAAAATAATCAGCGCTTCTTTGTTTTTTTTTTTTAACCATCTACCAACAGATTTTCTTTGGACCTCTTTTTTTCCTATGAAGGCAAATTAACCTGATTTTGTATTTGACTTCCAACACAAATGACTGTCCATCCAATCAGCCTTCAGCTCCTACCGCTGATTCCATTGGGACTCCTTAGGCACCGGGTCTGTTAATTGGCAAGGCCAGCAGAGGGAGTGCGAGAGCATTGCTAAAAAAATAAAAATCAAAAATTAAAAAAAAAAAACACAGAAGTAGGAAATCTGACATTAAACTACAGATGACTATATAGCATAATCTGAATGTGCAAGCAGCCTTGGAAATGCCATTTAGGTAACAGGATACAACAGAGGATCAGGACTGCTAGTCACTGTCAAAATCTTAGGAAGTTTGCTAACTAGCTCAATGTAATGGTGCTTCACTTTTTAAGTCTTGAAAATGACTATCATAGCAGCTTTCATTAAAATAAGAAACATATTTTCCTTCTTAAGAGGTGATTATTCAAACTATGTTAATTTTTGTCCCAAGAATGAAAATGATGTCATTTCTGTCTTTCAGGAATCACTATACTTCCTAGATTTGACCACAATTGAAAATCACTTGGGTGCCATCGCCCACTGCTGTAGGTACACTTTAATTGGACTGTGAAGTTAACCCATATTTTATTAACATGAATAGCAATGACTAGACTACAAAGCAGTGTGGGGATGCCTTTCATCACAGAGAAATTATATATTCTTATCCCATACTTTCTTTCACGGTTCCTATTTTGAGGTCATTTAAAGTAGCCACACATTTTCTAAATACGTTTTCAGACTAATTGTGACTCAGGAGTCCTGTTCAAATCCACCACTCAATGGTTTAGTTATTTAGAAGCTCAGTTTCCCCCTTAGTAGAATGTGCTATCCTCGAATTTTCCAGAAGCCTTCAATAGCATTTCTTATGACATAGTTGGTGTTGGCCCTGTAACTCCCCTCTTCCAGAGAATGTCTTTGACAAAAATAATCACCTAAACAAACAGGCTTGACACCATGTTGAACTAAGTAAAATCCTTCTTTGTTTTAACAAATTTGAATAGTCTTGAGGATAGTACAGCTCGTCTGGAAGTTTAGCAGAGAAAATAGTTTGGGAAGTAAATATTCAGTTCTGCTTTCTCCAGTAGATGTCACTTTCTGTACATAGGATATCAAGATATATAAGCTGCATGGTATTCCTTACAATGATGGTGAAAATAACTGTGGGTTCCAGCCATATGTAACGATGTTTAAGCTTTCCGTGATCTTTTCTGGTGTTTGGAATCTTAAGCAAAAATGAATGCTATTAATTAACCATCTTGTATGTTTCTATGTAGTTTTAAAAATCACCTTTCAGCATAACATGCAAGGCAATATTGCTAGAACCTTTTCCATAGTTACAGAAAGCTAAGCATAATTTCAAATCACAGCATAAAGTTCATTTGCCAAAAAACAGTATGGTTTCTGAGTAGTAAATAAGTAATCGTTAATAATGTACTACATACTTACCAAGAACATAATTAAATATGAATTATCCTAACTTATTATTTTAGGGTTATTCTTCCTAGGTTCTCCATATTATTTCAATATTCATATACTGTTTCTTGTGTATGAGGAAAAATCTGGTTCTCTGAGATGTGTTTCACTATATAACAAGGAAAAATCAAGACTAAAATGAGAGACAGAGTAGGGAAGGAGGTAGAGAAGGAAGGGAAGAAGAAAAAGAAAGAAAGAAAGAGAAAGAAAGAAAGAAAGAAAGAAAGAAAGAAAGAAAGAAAGAAAGAAAGAAAATTAAATTATTTTTATGGCATCCACATGTCCAAGAATGAAAATCTAAAGATACAAGAATATTAATAGTTAGAATTAGATTAATTCTTCCTAAAATACTTCCAAAATGTTCTTTGTATTTCTAAACATAAGCCTCATTATGCTGTTACATTTGTATTCTGACACAGTTGAATTTTATATCTGAGTTGTTTTAAGAGATGACTAAATGACAGAGAGTCCATTTTTGTTTCTTAATGATCCAATCAAGATTTTGCTTGTAGCTACTCTAACTTGAAATAATAGAAAAGGCTACAGAGACTTTTTAAAATGTTGATATCTGGGTCACATCTGATTCAATTGTTGTATTGACAAATGTGATTTGATAATTGCCAAATTAAACTCAAGAGAAAATTAAACAATCATTTTTATTTTTAGATACTTCAAGCAAAATATATGAAGTTTGGTAGCACATAATGATAGGATGCTAGAATGAAAATTCCCAAAGAATGCAAAATAGTCATACGGCTTTTACAAAACAAAGGAATCTATCCGGTCATCAAAATAAACAACATCTAAATGGTCTCTTTAGGTTTGAAGTATTTTGTGTAGAGAGTAAACCCAAAGAGCTTGATGCTTATCTGAGGTAGAGATTTCTTGACATGTTAACTAGGAAGTTCTGCTGCCATTCTTGTGTATACTGGGTTAAAACAAAGAGATTGTAGGAGTTTGGATAATAAAAGGATTTAGAGGCTTCACCTTTAGGCTACTGATTCAACTCCATTTCAGCTTTAAGAGACCTAAAATCATGAAAGTACCCACGACATGTAGTTTACTTTTAATTCAGCAGGAATTAGGATCCCGCTTCATAATAAAGCCTAAGGCATGTTTTCGACTATCCAGAGTGGAGGGGTTGCCAAAAGAAAAACAAAGATTGAGCAGCAAAAATAGAAGCAAAAGCACAGTAATGCACACAAGCAGAATTCCTGAGGAATAAGCTTCCGAAAGCCTTCACCGAACACCTTTTTTTTTATTTTTTTATTTTTTAGAAGAATGGAGCCGGCTCCTCATGAGCCCAGGTTTTGTACTAGTCTTTACTGACAAAAATAAATATTAATCCACAATTCTGAAAGAAAATCATGTCATGAATATGATCTGGAAATCGAGGACGAATGTTTGAACATCCTGACACTGACCTCTCGGGCTTTGATTTGAACACTGGGAGGAGCCCAGCATAGCACATACCCAAAGCTGTCGTCGGTCGCCATGGTCAGCGAACTCTTCCTGTGTGACACTGACTTGGTGTCCTGCTTGCTGCATAGCTAGTGCTTCCCAGACAAGGAGTCCCGGGGAGGTTTAACCTAGGTCTTTTTTTCTTTCTGTTTTTATACTTCTTTTTCCTCTATAACATCTACTGCCATATTTAGTAGATTAGAAAAGAAAACTCAGGACACGTTGGGAAGATCAGTTGCTTAATTCCTTAGGTCATATATTTTTAAAATAATTTTATCATTATTTATAGTCTTATTATTTCTTTAAACAATTTTATTAAATATTAAATGAATGCAAAAGTTCGTGGCATACATGTGAGAATGCAAGCAATTAAATAAATAAATAAACTGGACATATAAGTAGCCCATTCCCAATTTAAGAAATAAAACATTACCAAGTTTATTTTGCCCATTGTCCCTTCTCTTCCTTCAGGGATATTACTGTCCTAAATTTTGTGTTAATCTGCCCTTCCCCCTTCTCTCTCTCTCCTTTCCTCTCCTGTCTCTAAAGAGAAAAATACTTCACAGAAATTTTGAGTACTGATCATTTGTTTAGGAAAATACATAAATCATTAAGAAAATTTACACTTTATATCCCCAGTGCCACAAAAAAAAAGACAAGAAAATTTACACTTAAAAGCAATTTTCATTGGTTTAAAATGGTTCTTCAGTCAAGACTATGTGTATTGTTACCATATAATCAGTAAAAAATCAAATCTCTATTGAGAGTAGAAGTACTTTTACCTACCTATATGAATAAAATCCCACACAGCACATTGCATGTAAATTGCACTTTTAATAAATGATTATTTCAAACAAGATATTACAAGATTTTGCATTCCAGGAAGAATTTCTAAGGAAATGTGCTATATTTCTTTTTCTGAAGTTTAGTTAGAAAACAAAGCAAAGCAAAACATTGTTTTAACTCAAAGATTCAGAATCAAGATTCAGACAACTGATTTTTACATTTCTGAGCATATTTTTAAGGGAAAAATTCTTCAAGTTACCAATCTACTCCACTAACCCTTCTCAAAGATCTGAAGATAAGCAAATTCTGTAGGGGAGTGGAGGGTGTGTTGTGAAGTCCTTGAGGTTCTGGAAAATAAGAGAGAAAATGAGACCAGAGAACCCCGGAGGCACCTCGCCCCCCTCATCTTCCATCTCCCTTTCTCCTGCATTCCAAAAAGAACTCCAGATCCACCCAAGACCAATGAGCAGGACAATCCAATTGTGTAGTTACCCACATCAAAAGCATGTACCTGCCTACTTTGGTGTTTATTGATTAATTTTATAACATACTGGATTTCAATGTGGTATTTATAAACATGCATATACTTTGATCATGTTTATTCCCCCCCAGAACCCTCCCTTACCCCTCCACCCTTTCTCTTTTTCTCTTCTAAGTCTTCCTTCTACTTCCATGTCATCTTTTTTAGATTCCATGAATTAGATAAACATTTGATGCTTGTCTTTCTGAGTCTAGCTTATTTTGCTTAACGTAATGAGCTGCAGTTCATCCATTTTCCTGTAAAAGAAGGACTTTGTCCTTCTTGTGGCTGAATATTAATCTAGATGTTGATGAGCATCTAGCCTTGGTCCATTTTCTTGGCTAATGTGAATTATGCTGCAGTAAACATGGGTATGCAGCTATCCCTATATGATGTAGATTAGCTGTGGGCCAAGGAGTGGTGTATCTGGGTCATATGGTAGCTCTGTTTTTATGTTTCTGAAGAGCCTCCATACTGATTGCCACAGTGCCTATATAAGTTTATATTCCCACCAACAGTATAAAAGGATTCCTTCCCCAACTCCCACATCCTCACTACATTCCAAGTTAAGTCCTCATATTATCTTTTGCTTGGATTGATTTCCCCATCTTTAAAGTTTGCCCTTTGATTCCTTTACATGGTACTACCACAATGAGATTTGTAAGCCAGGGTTTTTTCTTACTTTATTTCTCTTTTGATGAGTTTCAATTTTCCATGGAAATCATTCTAAACTGCTCAGTATGGCATTTAAGTAAATCTTCTAATTTTCCAGGCTTCTCCCCAATTACGACAAAATCTGTGCTCTTTCTGTATCTAATATATAATCATTTCACACAACATAAAATTTCCTTCACCTACATTGCCCTAACTTGCCCTTGCCTGATTTTATATTTTTGCCTGCTGAAATCCTACTGGTCCCCCAAACGAAAGTACTGATTCTATGTGGAACCTATGAGTTAATCCCAAACTCTTAGATCTTCTGAGGCACTTTGGTGATGTTTATAATGCAGCATTAGTCATGTACTGCCTCATATTTTAACTGGGAAAGATGTAAGTCTTATTAACTTTCCTGATCCCTGGATGAGTTTTGTACCTGACAACCCTTTAACATGTAGAATAGCACAAAATCAGTATAGTATTTGTTACATTTAATTGAATAGTTGAATAAATATGACAAAAAAGGAACACTATCATCTTTTGTGAAGGTGTTAAAAAAATTGTGTGAGTTTATTATTTGGATGGATAATTTATTATAAACTTACAAAGTCTTTTCAAAGAACATTCACTTTGTGTATTTCAGAGTACCATGAATTGTACTGGATCAGCAATTCAAGTATAATCAAGAGTCTTCTAAAAAGCAGACAGGCATTCAACCACAATTTATCACACTACAAGAACATAAATAATGAGAAAATTTTAAAACAAAATGCCCTGAAATCACAGAGGAGAACAATTCATTCCTGGAGAAAAGAGATCATAGAAAAGCATTTTCCACACTAGAACCTCTAAAGTAGATGCTAAGAGCGAACTATTGGCCAAATGATGTTGATGCTAACGCAAGTTCAGCCATGTGTGTGACACCCCACTCAACATTCAAGTGCATCGTTTGGTTAAACTACAACATGATGGTGTCCCTAGGAAGCATGTAGCATCTTGGCCTTCCCAAGAGAGCAGGCCTAGCTGAGAGGTGTAGAGATCATGCAAAGTAGTTGTCTAGACATCACATATAAGCTGTTAAAATTAGTAATATTTCCCCTTCCAACTTATCTTTTCTAGGTCTCCTGTCTATAAAGTTTTAGGAACTTTTTTTATAACCCTACTTACATGGAGAAGCCAAGAATATAGCAATTCTCACCATTCTGATATTTACTAGAATGATTATGGAACAAAATAAGTTGCAAATCAGAATTATCAAACCACACAAAATGTTAGTAATTATCTTTTAATTGAATGATTGTCAAATCTTTTTTTACTCTCTCTCTCTCTCTTTCTCTTTCTCTCTCTTTTTGGTGCTAGGGATCAAACCCCAGGTCTTACACAACTAGGCAAGTACCCTACCACGGAGCTACACCCTTAGGTCCAATCTGCAAACTTTCAATGTCCTTTCCTTTTCCTCAAATTAAATTTTCTATTATCAATATTCAAACCAGAAAACACTAGTAAATTATTTTGGCCTTGAGCTCCACCCTTGTCTTCCTCCCCAACCAAGACTCCTGCTGGTTCTTCGTAGACTTGGGCATTGAGACAGTTTGACAACTGTGGGCTCTTGACCAACTCCTCTTTTACAATAAGGGATATAGAGATTTACAGAACTCCAAGTATAATGTGCAAGTTCACCACAGTAGTAGTGGCAGAAAAGGAAATAGAATTCCCTTAACTGCCACTCTGCTGTTCTTCCAAGATAAAATTAATTCTATTTACATAGCAAAATGAGCATAAAGTCCAAGGGTCTTCCAAGGTGACATTTAGGATAGAGACTGTTTCTTTTTCATGATAAGACTTTATTGGAATTCAGTAATTTATTGTTAAGTAATTCAGAATCAATGCTGTCTTTTATTTTATTCTATCTTTCCTTCATTTTGATATTGAATTACCAGAAATGACAGCTCCCACATCCTCTACCTTCTTCATCCTGCACAAGGGGGAAGGTTAAAGAAATTTATCTCAGTGATAGCATTGGTTAGTCTGGCACTTTGCTGCTGTAGAAATTGAAGCTCAATGTAATATCTCCTCCAATTCATAAAAGCAGAAAAAAATTGAAATGACTTTCATCTCATAGATTATGAGAAAGGGGCACAATAATGTTTAGTTTTTTGGCTAATCCAAAATGTTAAGTTTTAATTTAATACGTGAACGATTTAAATTACACACACATAGCTGATGAACAACTTATTTGAAATCATCAAATGTATAGATATTGTAAACTATTCTCCATGTCCAGAAAGTTTAGTAACTAAAACATCATGGGAATAAAATTTTTTAGAGGAAAAAACATTGTTGACAGTAACTAAGTCAAATACTGTGGTCAGACAATTTTAAAGAAGTTTGGATGATTTAAATGGTCTCATAGTAATATAATGAAAAACATTTGCAGAAAAGCGGAATAAAAAATAATACTTGCATTTTAAGAGCAAATAAGTTAAGCCACACACTGTGACAAATGCCAGTAATCCCAGCATTCTGGGAGGTTGAGGCAGGAGAATTCCAAGTCGAAGCCCTATCTGGGCAATTAATCAAATTAGTAAGACCTTATCTTGGAAATAATTAAGTGAAAAAAGGATTGGAATTGTAGACCATTGTGAAGGCCCTGGGTTCAGTTTGCAGTACCACAAAAAAAAAAAAAAAAGAGTTAGCAATGTAGAGAGTCAAGAAATATTTTACTATCATACAAAAATGATAAGATTTCTGATAAACAATGACAAACCATACAATATAGCTTGTAAATATAATGCTAAATATGTCACAATCAAAACTGAAGAATTACAACTGTAGACTTCAACAAAGACCTTAAAAATTACCTCGTCATTTCTTTTGGAACTTTCATATATACTAATAACTTTCAGATTACTAATAACACAAAGATCATCTTAACTTCTCTCCTAACAGAGCAGGGATGGATGCAATGCCAAAGTTTCCTCTGAATTGCACCTCCCAAATTTAGAAGAAGATAGAGATTAATTTTCCAAACAGACCATAATTCCCACCCTCTTCCAAATCAGTGCTTTTGTGCCATGATATATACTTGATGTCACTAACTCCATCTATCATGCAAGAAAGAAGACAGAACACAATAAAGAGCTCACAGAGTATCATCATAGAGAAATAGTTCATAACTTACAAATAATAATCCAATATAGACTTCTAAGACACATTTTTTGGGAGTGTTACCACTGTAAGGCAAGCCCTTAACAAGTCTTTAATTTGTAAATTTTATCCTATCAAGTATCACTCTATACACATGCTATACATGCACAGACACACATCCCAGAAAACTACTACCAATATCAAATCGATGACTAGTTACTTAACAGACAAAATGAAAGTGTTTTTCTTTAAATTGGAAGGTTTCCTATATTTTACATCTCCAATCATTTCAAAGTGATCTTAAAGTTGTCATCAAAGTACCTTCTACTATTATTACCAAGTATCAAAACTTTCTTTTCTTTTTTTAATTTAATTTTTTTTGGGGGGACAGGGTCTCACTCTATAGTCTAGGCTAGTCTTGTACTCACTATGTAGACTAGCCTCAAACTCACAGCAGTCCTCCTGCCTCAGCCTCCTGAGTGCTGAGATTACAAACCTATGATATCATGCCCAGCTTCAGTTTTCTCACAAACTGTTCTTAAACACTTTCACTTCATCTACTGCCTTCTAAAGAGAAAAACATTCACCAAGACTATATGCTATCCACTGGAAGGTTGGTTTTTTTGTTTTGTTTTTATGAGATTTAAAGTTGAACCATTCTCTAAAGAGATTTAAAGTTGAACCATTCTCTAAAGTTCAACTTTAGAGCAGGCTTAGTGGTGTGCACCTGTAATCTGAGTACTCAGGAGGCTAGGCTGGAGGATCACTATGAGTTCAGGGCCAGCCTGGGCTACATAGTGACTTCAAGGTCAGTCTGAACTACATAGTGAGCCAGAGAAAGGCAGAGAGAGAGAGAGAGAGAGAGAGAGAGAGAGAGAGAGAGAGAGTTTTGTATTCTGGACACTGTATAGGAATCCTTGTGGATTGAATTCTGTTTAGTAAAGCAAGAAAGGACTCCTCAGGCTTAAGTCTGAAATGTTGTCTTTGAAAAGGGAACCTGTCTTGGGCGGGAAATATGATGTCCAACCACTTTCTACCTGGCTGGTCTCCAAGTGTGCAAGAAATTGCAAAAATACAACATAAAAAAGGGAATATTTATGCTTCTTCCTCCTTCATCAGATACACAGTATTTTTTCTCCTATGTCACAAACACTGTAACCACAATTTACAAGTATATGCACAATCAAACTGCTATTGATTTAGCGATGCATTTCTTTGATGTCCCTTGCCTTAACCTCATTTATAAAGCTGTTTTGCATTATTTCGAACTGTCAATGATTTGTGACTCATGAATATTCAAATCTTATTTGCACTTACCTTTTTGGTATGCATGCTTACTTGCAATATGTCTCTATATTTGCCCTTTTGTATTTATTTGTGGACTGTTTTATTAAAATAATACTTTTTAAAAAGTATACTAAGTCTATTTAAAAACAACAAGGGTCATTGATGATTGACTCTTCCTGATAATGCACTGTTTCTACATTTCATTGTTTAGCAAGTGTAGTCATTCTGCAATCAGTCTTTAGTATTAAAAATAGCTATGCTTTGGTGAATTGATGTCAATTTTAGGAGGATAGGTTTAGTTTTGCTGGACTGCATGTCTAGGAATGAGTCAACAATTTTTAGATGAACTTGAGCCTTACACAAAAAGGAAAGAAAGAGAGGATTATTTCTGGTGAAAAAACAAAAAGTTCGTACAGAATTGAGCCCTTCATGTCAGCGTGGATCAACTTTTCCACTTACATTGTGGAATGCAAGAAATGAAACCTAATGCTCTCAAGCACTAAAAACTCTTTCAGATGTCTTTCAGATGATGAGCTGAGGGAGACACTCAGGACTTTGTGGATTGCAGGCATGACACTAGTGATTGAAGCTCCAAAACAGCAGAGCAGGGAGTCACCTGTCTCTGGAATAAGCAGAGTTTATTCTTGCAAAACCTGTTCAGGGATAAATGGAAGTGCTGTATGAAAAACAAAATAGAATAAAGAACATCTCCTTCATAATTGATGTCTGGACTTAACTGTGATTTCTAAGAAAATCCAAGTAATTAAATGCCCTGCTCTGCCAAAAAAAAAAAAATCAAATATATATGTTTTTATGCCAGTGGGTAAAATAGAAATATAGTGTATAACTTTTACAATGCAATAGCCATGGGTTTTTTTAATTTGCATCATGCCCAATTTCTACAGTGCTTTGAAGCTATAAAGAAGTTATTGGTCACCCCTCGCTTCCTGTTGTACCGTAAAGTCATTCCCAAATTCACCAAATGATGTTGTACAGTGAATGGATAAATACAGGCCTCTGTCCATATTGTCTAGCAAATAACACGCTTTCTTTTTTACAAAATCTCTTATTGCTTCTCAATTGTACATCTTCTCTCAATTAATATAATCTCCACCCAAGAGCTACTAGATTTTTAACTAATCTTTTTTTTTTCTTTACAGCACCGGGGATTGAACTCATGACCTCGCGCTTGCCAGGTAGGTGCTTAGGCCACTGAGCTAGATCCCTGGCCCTTAACTAATTTTTTTCTAGGCATTTTTGTTATTTAGAAAGTCAGATATTTATTATAAGGAAAACGTTTTGTTGCAGTGATATTTATGTGTGTTTAAATTGATGTCCTTTGTCTAAAAGAATTCATGTTTTCCCAACTTTATCTTTTTTATGATGGCTCATATCATTATTATTTCCTCCATTTTGAAAACCAAACATTACGAATTCACTGGGCCCCATAATGTGCTACTCAGAGTTATCTATGAGGAAACCACTTCCATAGGAAGCTATTATTGTACATACAACTACATGGTTTATTACATCCTGATCTCTGATCCCTGAATCAGAAGACTTCTCCCTGGAAGACAGAAAACTCTTTTAAAGATATGTATTCTGGCATTACATTCCCTGTTTCTACTATTAACTTGCTGCATAAATTAGATCAAGTTGCCTAATCTCTAGAAACCTCAAGGGTGTCACATGGGAAGCAGGGACAATAATGGTGCCTGCCTTAGATTGTTATGACAGTTTTCAAATATAAACTTCAGCATACTGGCTAGAGTTAGTGTGTAACACGAAAGGCTCTTTCCATAGCTCCGTTTTTATTCCAGAAGTGGCACTAAGTCTCCAGTTGATTTCACTTAGAGTGGCCAAATTGCTCATCTCAGAACCTTTTGCATGCCTCCTCCGTGGCATCTGAGCAGCACTGTTCAAGCCCTTATTCCTAACTGCAAGGCTGGGACTTCCCTCCAATCAAGGATTGCTTCAGAAGCCCTGGTGAAGCTTTCTACAGAGCAGTGGAAATGATGTGAAGGGAAGTTTGCAGGGACCTTCTCAATTTTTTTCACATTTCTTTCCACAAAGCATCCAGGCGAAGAGAAACAGGCATACTTTCTCTTAGCGTGGCTTAACAAAACAGGAGGCTCAGAACTGATGTGGCCATCTGACCAGCAGCCTGAGGATAAAGCTGGTACACATAAGAGGGCAAAGCCAACAGACTGAAAGAGAAAAAGAGAGGGAGGCTGCCTGCCTCTTGCCAGTGGGTAACTTTATCTTTTATTGCTTAAGCCAGTCAGCATTTGGTTTTCTATTCCTTGCAGCCCAAAACCTTTACAGTGACTCAGGCGGGAGACCAAGGAGCCATCCAGTGCCTAAGTCCACATAGGCGTAGAAAAGCAGGGTAGCTTCTTCTGCCTCTCCTGTGATGCCACCCAGCTGTGCTTCTCAGTGTGCCTGCCTTTCTGAAAAGAGAAGAGAAGATTCAGAACAAATCCTTCAATATTTTTGAAGAACTCACAAAGTGCTCTTTTTGTTTTTTTAAAGAGTGCCACTCCTCTGCCTTGCTTCTGTGCCTCATCTCAGGTCCACAGGTTGCAGAATTTTAGTACTCATAAAGTAGTCTGAATTTTCTATTCTTTACCTTCTAGAAAATCACAATCTAATGTAGAATGGCATCATATATATATATATATAGTAATTATATATATATACATATATATATAAAATATTGTATGGAAGTTCTTATTATTTGTTTTATGATTTTGTTTCTATTTCTGATCAATTAATCTGATATATTTAACCTAAAAATAAATTGATGTCCTTATGTGTAATTTTTCATATATAAGAGTAAATCCAGTTTGCTTTGGCTCTTAGGGTTCTGTATAATTGATTCTATAACCAAAATAAGCAGTACCCAATAACAGTGTACTTTTCACAGAACAGAGTCAGTTCAGGGTTTCTCCAACCTCTTCTCACCCCATGTGCCCCAAGCGATTTGAGATTTAATCTTATCAGGAGCCCTCAGGATCATAGTTCCAGTCCTCCTCTGATCAGGCAGTGAGAGAAGAGACCAGGTAATTCCCTACAACCCTAAAACATATAGAACCATAGGCTGGAGACATTCCTAGATATTATCTACAGGGCCAGCACAAACAATGCCAGAGACGTGCTGAGGGTCACATCACAGGAACCAAGTCCTCCAGCTCCCAGATCGGCATCATTTCCACTACTCCCCCACACCCCTGAGGCACAGCCGCTCTTAAAAAGTGTCTGAATAGATATATCACTAAGTTTAGTCTACAGAGTGGCCCTTTGTTGCCAGCCGTATTTCCATGCTAGCTGTTTCATGTTTCAGTTTTATGGGTTTTGTTTTAAAACTATATTTTAAGATATAGAAAGTGAAGTCATTGGCCCATCTTGCTATTAGTCTTGTTGGTCATAAAATATTAGGAATAAAAAGAGAACATGAACACAGATGCAACTGTGTTAAACATTTAAAATGTAGTATTAGAAGATGAATGTGCATCATTACACAAGAAGTTTTTAAAAACGTACAAGAAATGCATAAATTCATATAAAATAACATATGGAGCATGACTCAAAAGAATTAGTAAATGTGAATTGTTGAATAATAGTTATTTAAAAAATCAAATTAGTCATCAAAAATCTCTCCTTTTTTAAGAAGTCAGTATTACTGTAGAAGTAAATCAAGTTTTTAAGAGTAGAAGTAAATCAAGTTTTTAAGAAACAGAATTTTCAATTGTATACTAATTTATTGAGGGAATAAAAATGAGAAAAAATTCTCCCTAATTGTAACGCAAGCCAATGAAACCTTATTATGAGAATTAAGCAAGGATGTTTAAAAGTTCAAGAAAAAAATACAAGAAAAAAGACAACTGGCTTTTCTTTCATGGCAATGGGAAATTGAAAAATCCTAAGAAAATATTAATCTAAACCTAGTTGTGTACAATATAGTATCATCATCAACATGGAGGTAGCTCAGAAACACAAAATAGTCTAATATCTTGAAAGACTACAAATAAATTATCTCAAATAACAGAATAAAGGGAAAGTAACCTTTTTATTACAGATAAAAATCACATATCAAGCATAACACTTATTTAAAAAGATAACTCTCTCAAGCTGGGCCTGGTGGCGCACACCTGTAATCCCAGCACTCAGGAGGCTGAGGCAGGAGGATTGTTGTGAGTTCAAGACCAGCCTGAGCTACAAAGTGAGCTCAAGGCCAGCCTGAATGGCATAGTGAGACCCTGTCTCAAAAGACAAAGGCTGGGGATTTAGCTCAGTGGCCTAAGCGCCTGCCTGGCAAGCATGAGGTCATGAATTTGATCCCTGGTGCTGCAAAAATAAATAAATAAAAAAAATAATTCTCAGTGAACTAGGCATGAGGGGCAAAAATTTCTCAATGTAATTAGATTATTATGAATTAACTTCAGTAAATAGCATGCATGACAGAGACATGCAAGAAACACTCTACTTCAAGTTAGACTTGAGAGAACTATGTTTGCTATTTAAGAGTATTCCTTGGGCCACAGGTGTGGCTCAATAGTAAAGTACTTGCCTTGCAAGAGCAAGGCCCTGAGTTTGATCTCCAGTACCAGAAAGAAAAAACACTTTTCTTCAAACTTGTCCTTAGGATCTAATTTTAGATAAGCAGTAAGAGCAAAAAAAGAGAAAAAGGCATGAAGGAAGAAAGGGGAGAGAGAATGAGAAAAGGAGGAGGAAGGAGGGAGGGGGGAAAGAAAGAAATAAAAGTCATAGGATTGGAAAGGACAAAATAAAACTGTCGTTTTCTACAGACAATACTATTAGGAGCATTGCAGGCCCACAGGATTTATAGACTCACTGATATATGAGCTAAAATCACAGGGGAAGTAACGGAGTTGGAATGTTGATTAACTATACCAAAAAAATGAAAGTAAGTTCTTACTTCAGTCCTACACACAAAAATCAATTCCCTGTTAGTAAAGAGTTAAGTAAAAAGGAAAAACGAATCAAATTTGTTATGGAATTATATAGAAAAACATCTTTCTAACTTCAGAATACAAAAAAAATTTTTATACAAGACACAAAATATAAACCACAAGGGAAATATTGATTACTTAATTGGTGGCAAATTTCTAAATAATCTGTTCATCAAAGCACTTATCAAATAAATGAAAAATGAGCTATAAATTGGAAGAAGATACTTATGACATGGAATTCATAAATTAATGATATAATGACTGGGAATTTAGCTCATTGGTGTAAGTGCCTGCCTGGCAAGTGCAAGGTTGTGAGTTTGATCCCTGGTACCAATAAATAAATAAATAATATAAAACTACCTCAATATAAAAATGGAGGAATTATATAAACAAGTACCTTGTGAAAGAGAAAATATGAATAAAGAAAATCTATACAAAATGTTCAACATAGGGGCTGGGGATCTAGCTCAGCGGTCTAAGCGCCTGCCCGGCAAGCGCAAGGTCATGAGTTCAATCCCCAGTGCCGCAAAAAAAAAAAAAAAAAAAAAAAAAAAATGTTCAACATCATTGACTTAAAAAATGAACATTAAAAACTGGAGTATGATACCTTTCTACACTCATGAGAATGGAAAGAGGAGGAGGAGTTAAGAGAGGAGGATATGAGCCGATAAGATGTCATGTATTGCTAGCAGGAATGTATATTAATATAATCACTCTGAAAAATAATTCAAATTATTGTGGAGAGTTGAATATCTGAATATCAAAAATCAAAGACTTTGGTGAAGCAGAAAGTAAAATCATGCGAGAACAAGGGGGGTGAGAATAAGTAGGGTTTCTGAGTAGCTTGACTGAGAAAAAGGAGGAGAGAAAGAACAAATTTAAAAGGAAGGAAAGAGAAACAGATGGCCAGAAAAGGGGAGAAGAGAATTAGTTATTCTTTTCAAAGCAGTAAGTTTCCATAGAAAATGAGAGACAACTGTAGTTCAGAGCATGCGTGTAAATTGTATACACTTGGAACTTCTCTCTCAAAAATTAACTATTTGGCCAAAGAAAAATGATGAAAGATTTAGAGAGGTATTCCCACAGAGTTTTTGTCAAAAAATTCAAAAATAGGCACAGTGGTACACACTTGTATCCTAGCCATGCAGAGGATCACAAATTCAAGTTCAGCCTGGGAAATTTAGCAAGATTCTGCCTTAAATTTTTCAAAAAGGCTGAGAATATATTTCATGGTAGAATGCTTACAGAGCATGTGCAAATCTGAAGGTCTGATCTCCAGTACTATCAAAAAAAAAGTTTTTTAAAGAAATGAGATGCTTTGGGGTATTGATATAAATGAAGTCATTTTTCCAACTATTTCCAAGAATGTATTCCAGGAAAATAGTAAGGATTCAAAAAACCTTCATGCCCAAAGCTGCTTGCTTTGAAGCTTATATGAAAATGAAAAAAATATAGATAAATTTAGTGACTGTGTCTCTTAGCTTTTGGTCACTATAATAAGATACCTCAGATAATTAACTTATTAAGGAAATTAATTATTTTGGCTCACAGTTTTGGAGGTTTTTGTTCAAGATTGGGCAGACTCATCACATTGGGGCCTGTGGCAAGGCAGTTCACCATGACAGGAGCACATGGCCAATCGAAACTACTAATGCACAAGCTAGGAAACAAAGAAAGACAAAGGGATCAGGGTCCCACAGTCCCCTCATGGGTACCCCAATGACCTAACGATCTGCCTCTGGGCCCCACCTCTCAAAGATTTCTCCATTGCCTAATAGTGCTATGTTTGGGACGACTTCTAGAGAGCATTCAAGATCCAAGCCATAGCAGTGTCCAGAGGAACAGAAAAGCAAATTATAATTTATTTCATGACTTCTATTAAACTAATAATGATAATCAAATACCTTAAGAGGATGCAAATTTTATACAAAGTACAGTTACATAAAAGTGACTAGAGGAAAATGCAAAGAAATACATAAACTTTTGGCTGCAACTGTGCTTGGACACTTTGCCTACAAGAGATTTTTTTTCAGTTACCTACTTTTCTGTATTGCCATACTGTCTTAAGTAAGCATATATTACTTTTAAAACAGAAAAAGTACATGCATTCATAGATACATTTCATTTCATAATACATTTCATAATGCTTTATTGAGTGGAAAATTAAGTAAGTTGAAACTGTTGGAATGGCACAAAATAATTAAAAAGCCAGTGAAGACAATAAAAGTCACAATAGAGAAATAGTAATTTATTTTAATTGAGAGTAAGGGTATGAAAGTTAGAAAAAAAATCTGAGTATCTACATTGAGATACTGAAAGAAATTTTCAGTTCCAAATGGTAGCCATAATTGTGGGTGGTTAAAATGGAAATATATGCACCCATACATATATACATATGCACATATATACACACATGCATAATTAATGTGTGAATGTGGATGAATTTTAAGATGTGGGATGGACGGAACAAAAAAAGAGAGAGAATCAGGAGGTGATAATTAGGGTTGATGGACAAGAGTGACCTGAATGAGAATCAACCAGGGTTTTGTAAGTGTGTAGTTCTGACTTCAATGAGAGGACACAAATATTTGGCAGTCTCACTATGGTAAAGTATTCTTAGGCATCAATAACAGTTGAGGTGGAAATGACCAACTTTGAGATGAATACGTAGAAGTAACCTGTTTAAATTGTGTTATATTTTTTAGCATGTCCAACTGTATATGAATGCATCCTGGGTTTTGAAATAAAAGACGCTGTTTGATGTACTTTCTCCAGATGTAGGTTCTAATTCTGTT
>RJWT010007138.1:0-19457 GCA_004365215.1 Cuniculus paca | reverse complement strand
CCCCATTTGACAGCGTTTTGTCCTGAGAGGTTACAACTTCCAGGCTGCAGTAGAACAGGTAGGACACAGGGATGAGACAGGCATTGGCACCTTAGATGTATGTTCCTTGCCCCTGCCAGGAGAGAGTCCCCAAATTATATGAGGAACCGTCATCTCTCATAGTCCTGCCAGGATCAAAGGTTTATGTGGCTATTTGTTCTTATAGAGAAATGGGCACCTGAGAGATGTAAAATTTCCACCTCAGTTCAGTTCATAACCACACAAAATTATAGATCCAAAAATTTGGGTGGGACTATTCAATGTGCCTTTCAGTCACAGATCCTAAAAGGGATTCAACCAGTTCCCAAATGCTCAGCAGCACCTGTTTGGGTCAAATCCAGATTTGGTTGGGTCTTCATTCAAGAAACCAGTTGGGGGCTTATAAAAAAAGATTTCACAGCACAAGATGAGAAGAACATTCTTCTAAAGAATTTTTTAAAAAAGCATTCTTTTTAACAATTTAGCACAAGAAATGAAAAACAAAATATTCACAAAATAGAGACATCAGACAAGTGATTGAGTATTTTTGGCCCTCAATCTGAGGTAATGAAGAAAGAATAAAAAGAGACAAAGTATAGAAAGGCCTTTAATGAGAGCCCAGGAGAGCTGCAAAGAGGTGCGAGGGGCTCTTCGTGAGAACAAAGAAGTAAAGCTACTTTTATCAGGTTTGCCTGGGGGAGGAGTTTGGGAGGTGGGCAAAATGACATTTTAATAGCTGATTTGAAGGAGCATCTGCCTGAGCAAAACAGAAAACAGAAAGAATTACTGGGGGCTGGGTGTGGAGCATTTGGGTGGTTGTGGAGTCTTAGGACTGGAGAGGGCTCAGCGCACATGCAAAAAGGGAGTGAGAGGTTTATTTTTGGAACTTGAAGGAGAACATAGAAGTTACTCTTAGAGAAATAAGTTGCTTCTCTGGGCCCAGTACCAAGCTGGGCAGATGTCATGTTAGAGATAGCTGAACCCCAGGCTAGCAGAATCTATCAATAAGAAAAAACCAAAAGGGTCTAATTGAGAGAAGACCACAAGGAAATGAAAAATGCATTTCAGAATTAAGGGTACTTCACTGAAGGTAGTAACAGACAGAGAAAAGTCCAATTTGTGGAAAAATTTGTAAGTTGTTCTAGAACAGAGAAGAAAGGGAAAGAAAAATGAAAGTTTGAGAGAGGTTATCAGTTATGAAAAAGACAAGCTAGAAATCCAACTTCACATACCAGTTCTTCTTGAAAAAGAAAGCACCACAAGTTGAACAGTTATCATAAACTTATGAAACAATAAAACTTTCCTGAGCAAAATCTACTTTCCTGAGTCTACATGGAATGGGCTCACACATTCATAACACTAATTGGGAAAAAAAAAGAAACTGCACCATTAATATTTTTACTTTTTTGGTAAATTTATGAATTCTAACTGTTTTTTCATTTTCTTAGTACATGTTTGTAATTCGTGTAGTTTACAATCACCTTGGGGAGTGGTTACATGTACATATTACAGCTTGGTTTTTTTTAATCCTCTTCCCTTTCCTCCCCTCTCTTCCTCTCCTTCCCCAATCACCTTTTACATACCTGTTGATACGATTTGTCTTAGCACATTATGGCTTCTAATGTTTACATTGATTAGGGTTATTAGGTTCCTGTACATGGCACATCCTTATTCCGCTGGTTTCCCCTTCCTTAGCTCCTTCCCGCTTTCTTTGTTCCCTTGGTCCATTTCCCTATTGGATGAGATTTGTCCCCTTGTCCCTTTCTATCCATCTTTTATCGCTTTTTTTGTTTGCACTTTGCCTCACTTAAAGGGATACCATACGATATTCATGTTTGTGTGTCTGAGTAATTTTACTCAGGATTATGCTTTCCAGGTGCATCTGTATTCCTACAGATGACTCAAATTTGTTCTTCTTTATAGCTGATGAATTCTAACTTTAAATTTTAAATTTTCTGCATGTGTCCCAACGGGAAAAAATCAGATACCTATAAGGAAACAAAAATTACTCTGACTTCAGTTTTAGGATAGATGGCAATAAAGGTCAGAGAATACACAGAGGAAACTCTATATGGTATTTTTAGTAGAAAAGATTGTGACCTTATATACTTACCTCCCTTGTTATTCACAGGTAAAAGATATTCTCAAAAATCCAAAGACTTTGAAACCAAAACACTCACAACCTTTTCCTAAATAAAAACTAAGGCAATGCAAAGGCCTATTATAATCACTAAAGAAATGAATCAAAATTGACCACTGAAAGAAGGAGGAATGGACACAAAATAAATGATAATGAGACTATAAGCTGTCAAACATGATCTTCAGCCAGTTGCTGTACAGTAATTAAACTAGGACAAAAGTTTATTCCTAAAATAAATCTTGAAACATGTTTATATTTTATTAATCACAACAATACTGTAATAATTTTCAGCAATTATTAGACTTAGTTTTCACTGGGTGGAGGAGATAGAAATACATATTTGCTGTAAGAAGTAAAGCCATTGTCAATTAGGTTATTGTTGATTTAATAATTAGGGAAATGTAGACTAAAGTATATCTTGCCTAACATTTATTTGTGGGTTTTTTCTGATTACAAAGAAGGGAGATGATAATTTTGAAGAACAAAAAATCAAAAAGAAAAAAGTGTTTTGCAATTGTAGCACCCAGAAACAATCATTGCTAGTACATTTATGTTTCATCCTCAGAGCTGGGCTGCAATACTTGCAGTTTTGTAATATGCATTTGCACGTAACTGAATAAAACCTTAACCAATCAGATTTATAATGACTGATAGCACATTATCCCATTTGTATTAGTTTTATCTTTTTAATTGCTGTTGTAACAAATTACCACAAACTTAATGGCTTGAAAGGACATGGATTTATTTTCTTACAGTTATGAAGAAGTCTGACAGAGATTTCGCTTGTCTAGGCTCATTCTCTTGTGGTACCGGATCAATCCGTTCCCTTGATTTTTTCTCACATCTTTTTTTATTTTAAAGAGAATAAAACCTAACAAAATAAAACAGAATAAAGTCAATTAAACCAAAACAGTGAAAGTGGTACAGAACTTCAAAAGAGGATAATAGGAAATCAACAATGGTTACCATAATATATTTAATATAACCACAGTAGTTGTCCATACCATCAGACATGGTAAAATCAAATAAAACAAAGCAGAAAAAAAAACCAATCAAAACAGAACATTAAATAAAACAAAACAAAACAGTGAAAACAGTATTGGATTTCAAAAACAAGACAGAAGGAAATTCCCCATATTTGCTATATTGCATACTGTTTTCCTCCTAATGGATGCTCAGACTACTAGCCTTAGACCTGCGAAGTCAATCAAACAATACATTTAGTTGTTTTTGTACCTCAGTTGCTATTGACTCAGCCTGTCCTCTGAACTAGCCAGTTGCTTATGGGGGTTGGGGAGTCAGGGGAAGCTTCTTGATTCTTAGCTCACTCACCAGTCAGCTCACAGGAAGGACAAACTGGCTTCTCTCTTTCTGGGCCCCATATGGTTTGCTCAGTTTATGGGAAGGGTGAATTGGCTTCTTGTACTCCTCCCAGACCCAGCATGGCTTCTGCCAACTCACAGGAAGAGCGAACTGGCTTCTGTCTTTCTGGGACCTACAGAGTTTGCCTTCTCTCACATCTTGAGACCACCTGTATTCTTTGACTCTTGCTCTCCTCCCGGTAACACCAGTAATACCACATTTCTATGAACACTGTGCTGCTGCCCATTTCTGTAGGACCACAGTTGAGAAAGACTATCTACTTTAAAGGACCTGTGTGATTAGATGGGGAAAACCTGATACACCAGGGTAATCCCCCATCTGAAGAACCTTATCCACTTCTACAAATTCTTTGTGCCTGCAAGGCAACACTTATCACAGATTCCTGGCATTAGGATTTGGACCTCTTGATGTTGGGAGGAGCCTTATTCTGCCAAGCAAAGTGCTATGTGGTCATAGCTTATTTACCCAATTCCCTTTGTTTGGCATTTCTTTCAATATTTTTTTAAAATACTACATAAGTCTGTCCAAACTGAGTATTTCCATAGGACAAATTTCTAAAATTAGAATTGTAAGTCAAGGGCTATTTTTAAATGCCAAAGTTCTTGACATTTACTTCCTAAAAGATCTCAACACATCTTCCTCCAAAAACTGAAAATATTTGATTTTGTGTCTTTCAACAGGGGACCACATACCTACTTTTTAAGTATTTAAAATTTTATGAGTATTATCACTGTTCAAATACATTTCCTTATAACTAATGACTCTAAACTTTTTGTATTTTTTAAAAGAAAAATTCCTAAATCAATAGGGGTCTTTTATTCTATCATTAAAATATAGTATATCGTTTCTCTACCTGGACAACTTTTAGATCTTATTCATCAGCCTGTTGTACTGTTCTTCTTTCAGAGATAGATACCATTCAAAAAATTGTGTGATGTCCTTGTTTGTAACTGTTGTGGCATGATGAATCAGTGTAGCTGAATTCAAAATAGGTTTAGTGCCATTTCCTGCAAAGGTTAACTCATCTTTCTGAGCCTGAGATATTGAACAAGCAATGGCTTCCCTTTCTTGAATCCTACAGATGCATTTTTTTACCCCAAAATTTCAGATTTCAACAAGAGATGCATTTGCCTGAGTAATGATATTAATTGGGGAGATAATCATACAGTTTTCACTTTGTGTTTGCATATCAGAAGTTCTGTGTGACACCCTTGATCACATTCTGTACATGACTACCCAGAGTAGAAACAGTAGGCAGATCCTATTTCCCCACTACTTGTCAAGTGGAGCCTTTGCTTCTCCTTTTCAAGGAGACTGAGTTCTGTGTTGATATGATTGAACTCCCTCTGCGAGATTCTTCTAGGGCCCTCACAATAACTATGCATCTCTTCAGAGTGATGTTGGCATTTTCTGAAATGTCAATGTCTGCTGACAATGGTATGCTTGCTCACACTAGATTTGGCTTTTCTCCTGCAGTTTTACTAGCCATATATCTTTCTTGTGTTTTGAAATTGGTTTAATGCCTTTGCCCATTTTGATAATGGGGTTTATTCATCTATTCCTTAAATTGTTTAATAGGAGTTGTCTCTATATCAAGAGTATTGACTCTTGCATTAAACTGGAAACTGGAATAAGATAGGGACAGAAAGCCTTTCTCAATAATATGTAGGGCTAAAATGCTAATCCTCTAGAACTAGAAAATAGTGTTTTCAAGAGCCTAGAAAGAATGTGGGAGAGAGGGGATGGGGGGGTACAGTGAATGGGTACAGGCTTCAGTTACATGGGAGGAATAACTTCTAATGTTCTATAGCACAACAGGGTGATCATGCTTGACAGTAATTAATCATACATTTAAAAATAAGTAGCAGAGAGGATCTTGAATGTTCCTGATACACAAAAAAGATAAAAGTCTAAGGTGATGGATATGCCAGTTATCCAGATCCAATCACTACACATTGTATATATGCACTTAAAATGTCATGCTAATCCACAATTTGTATAATTGATATAGGAGAAATATATCTCCCAACCTGCTAAATGTCAGATGTGCTGAGTTAGTGTTCACCAAATATTGAAGAACAAATCCCAAGGGACAATAAAAGTTAAGAGTAGGAAAAGTGTATTGAGAGATAACTCCTGAGAGACAGAAGAGGTCCCAAAAGTGATTGGTCACAGAGGCCATTTCTCCAAAAATGTTTTATAGAGGCTAGCAGGTAACCAGCTCAGAGGGAAGGCAGTGGCAGGCCCTGCTCCACACACATTCCAGCAGACAAAGGGAGACCCTGCTCACCAGTAACCAGCTCAGAGGGTAGGCAGAGGCAGGCCCTGCTTTGCATGAATTCCACCAGACAAAGGGAGACATTGCTCACTGGTAACAAGCTCAGAGGGAAGGCAGAGGCAGGCCCTACTCCACATGCATTTCAGCAGCCCTTTGGATGCTTCTGCCCCAGGTAAACAGCAAAGGCTGGGAAAAACAAGAGCAGGCCCTGCACCAAAGCACCCAGTGGCCACCATTGGATAGCTCTAGCCAACGCTGGCCAAGAAAACCAAACAGTCATGCTCCAGAGAAATTGTAGCCAATGTGGGAGGTGCTCAGAACCCCACTACCCACTTGTTTGGAAAAACCTAGGGAAATGTCAAGACAAAGAAACAAAGTGCAGTCCCTGGACTCCAACCCAAGCAGAGAAAGTCCAGGAGATGAAAACGTGGAAGAAATTAGGAGTCACACACCTGAAGTTTCTGCAGTGATGGCAACTGGAGGGAAGAGACAACTCCATGAGGCTATAAAAAAAATTTGAACAGAAATACTATCTTGGGTAAAAGAAGGAATGAAAAATATAACAAAAGAATTGCTAAGCTTCTCTAAAGAGGACATAGATTAAAAAAATAGAGGAGCAAAGGAAAATGTGGGAAACCATGAATGAACAATGTAAGAGAGATTTCAAATCCATGAAACAGATTCAAAGACATATCCAGAAAATTAAAATCTCCATTGAAAGCTGGAAAAATCTCTTGAAAGAAACTGAAGATAGACTTTCAGACCTTGAAGACAGGTATGCAGCTTGTGATCGGGAAAGGAAAGACCTCTTAAAAATAATGAGGAACCAAGAAATAACAATTGAATGACTGCAAGATGATGCGAAGCAAAATAATTTAAAAGTGATAGGTATCAATGAAGAAGCAGGGGTCAACACAAAAGACATTAAAATTCTATTTACAGAAGTACTAGGGGAAAACTTCCCAAACATGGGAGAAAGATGTGCTACTCAGATAAGTGAGGCATCCACATAGAACTCCACTTAGCCATAACCAAAGTAAATCTACACCCAGACATAAAATAATCAAGATCCCAGAAATTCAACACAAGAACAGAATATTAAAAGCTGTTTGAGAAAAGAAACAGATTGCCTATAAAGAAAAACCCATCAGAATCATGACAGACTTCTCAACACAAACCATCAAGTCAAGAAGAGTTTGGAGTGAAATATTTCAAGTCCTGAAAGAAAACAACTTCCAACCCAAATGATGTACCCTGAAAAACTATCTTTCAAAATTAATGGAGAAACAAGATACTTCCATGACAAAGAACAACTGAAGGAGTTCATGACTGCCAAACCAACTCTACAAAGAAGGGTTCTGAAGGACATTTTAGAAAGAGATTAAAAAAGACCATGGTTCCAGGGACAGCAGCAGAAGGGGATCACCAAGTGGAACAGAAAATAGAATGGAGGGGGAAAGTACACAGCCAATGGCAGGAAAATAGCATGACAGGGATGAGCCAGTGCATGTTAGCCATAACCATTAATGTAGATGGCTTCAATTCACCAATAAAAGAAACAAGTAGAGTGAATCAGGAGACAAGATCCATCAACATGCTTTATCCAACAAACACATTTAACTCATAAGGGAATTCATAGATTAAAAGTCAGAGGAGAGAAAACAATGCTCTATGTGACAGGGAACCAGAAAAAAAAAGTGGGGGTAGCTTGCTCATCCACTGCAGAATGGAAAGGAAAGATATGGCATTTCTATACAATGGAAAGCTATTCTGTTATAAAGAAAGATAACCTTGAGACTCCTGTAGGTAAATGGATACAACTTGAGAGCATGCTCATGAGTGAAAGGGTTCAGAGTCACGTGGGTGAACATCGTACTGTCTCCTTAGTATAAGAAACTGGGAAATTAGTAGGATCCAAAATACAAAATAGAAGTTGTCAAGGTGAAAATGGAGATGTCCACAGGGTGAAGGTGATGGCCACTGTTAATCTATTATTGTTTTGAAGCCCTGAATTGTTCTCATTGTTCTGTTTATCTTGGTTTTATTGTTTAGTTATGTTTGATTTTATTATATTTGATGGCATGGACAGCTATTGCAAAAATAACAAAATGGATTATAGCAGCCATTATTGATTTTTCTATTATCTTGTTCCAAAGTCTTTATTGCTATACTTGTTTTCTTTTGATTGATTTTATTCTATTTTACTTTGTTTGATTTTGTTATGTGTGATGGTCTAAGCAGCTACTTTGAAGATAAGATGCATCATGGTAGCCTCTGCTGTATTCCTGCAGTCTTGTTTGAAGTCCTGTATTGCTTTCACTGTTTTCTTTTGATTGGTTTCATTCTATTCTGTTTTATTTGATTGTATTATTCCTGAGGGTATGAGCAGTTATTTTGAAGGTAACAAGAGGCATTATGGTAGCCATTATTGATTTCCTTTCATCTTGTTTTGAGGTCTTGTATCATATTCATTGTTTTGTTTTGATTAACTATTCTATTTTGTTTTGTTTGTTTTTATTATTTCTGATGATATAAACAGCTACTTTGAA
Source organism: Cuniculus paca (assembly GCA_004365215.1). Lineage (NCBI taxonomy): Eukaryota > Metazoa > Chordata > Mammalia > Rodentia > Cuniculidae > Cuniculus > Cuniculus paca. The sequence continues at coordinate 11,089 of RJWT010007138.1, read as the reverse complement.
GATAACAAGATGCATGACAGTAGCAACTGTGGTATTTCAATTGCCTTGTTTTGAAGTCCTGTATTGCTTTCCTTGTTTTGTTTTGATTGGTTTTATTCTGTTTTGTTGTGTTTGATTTTATTATGCCTGATGGAATGGGAAGTCATTTTGAAGATAGCAAGGGGAAACATGGTAACCATTGTTGGTTTTTTTTTTATTTTGTTTTGAAGTCTTGTATCACATTATTTGTTTTGTTTTGATTGAATATTCTGTTTTATTTTGTTTTATTCTCTTCAAAATAATAAATAAATAAATGTGGGAAAACTGAAAAAAAAATTTTTATAGAGCAAAATCACAATGGTGGGTATAATGTGAATCAAACTATAATCAACCAAATGAGATTACAAGTGTAACTGCTTAGCTAATACGTGTTGGTCCAATAGGGAAGTAGGGCATGTATGGAATGAAGTAATAAACTTTTATTAAAATAGCTTATCAATGGTACCAGAAGAACTTCTTGGCAAATCTCTCCTTTTTCATAAATGTATAATAACATGGATAGCTCATACTGAACTCTTGCATGTAACAGGGTCTATTTTTAGACATTTTATTATAGTTCCATGATCCACTTTTCAACTCTTGTGTTCATTTTACACTTTTCATTATTGGGACTTTATCTTAATATCTGACTGCATAGGCAGGTGTCTTATGCTACCATTCTATACATACCATGTGACACTGTTTCTGGTTTTTTAGACTTATTTTCCAGTTTATTTTCCTTCATGAACTTTAGAATCACAAGTCATGATCTAAAAAAAAAACTCATTGTAATTTTTATTGAAATAACATTAAAATATAGAAACCGTGAAAGATAATTGATCACCTTACCATTCTAAGCCTATCATTTTTAAGTTGTTCTTTTTATCTCTGACAAGTACTAAATGTATTCATCATACAAATGACTTTCATATTTTAGTTTGTCTCTCTTGTTTATCTTTTTGCAGCAAAATGAGGAAAACTATTTTATTGTTATATACAGTCTTTATTGTTACTGTGAATACATAAAAATACACTGTTTGCTATCTATGTCACAAATAGGTACAAAAAGCAAAAAGTATACTTTGTTATAAAAGCACTAGGCATCTATAACCCAAAAGCAGGACCATGCCTATATTTCAATAATTAGAATGATGTTGCCTTTCTCTTAGCTAGGAATCTATCTGTATGTTTGCTCCATCCTTCTCTCTCTTTTTCAGCAAAGAGATTTTCTCAGATGACTTGAATGAAATAAAAGAGTATATAACTTCTGATAGCATTCGTCTTACATTTTGCAAATCCAGCCACCCACGACAGTTAGCCCACACACTTGTTGTGCTCTCATTCTCCTGTTCTTATTTTTTGTTCTTCCAAATTATCTTGGGAAGAGATTTTGAGTCAGACCAATTATAGTTTCTACCTCTGGAAGAATTAGAGATATCCCAAGATTAAAAGCTAACAAATGTGTATGGGGAGGTAGGGAGTAACAGGGTGAAAGTACCGATTAATTGACCAACAACCAGGTATGTATCTGTCACAATCCTCTTCAGTTTGCAAGTTAGATGATCATGTTAGTGTACAGCATGGTTTAAAGCAGGTATAATATTAAAATATATAATGTAGATCTTAAATAGAATGGGAATGCTTTTACAATTTCATCATGCTTCTTGATTGTTAAAGAATTTTTCCTGGCTTCTAAGATTTTATAAAAAATAGATATTGAATTTTATTGAATCCATTCTGGTCTCTAGTCAGATGGCCACATTTTTCTTCTATAGTGTAATGATGTGATGGTTATTAATGAATGTCCTAATACTAAGTCAGTCTTGTTTTAATAGTGCAGAGCACCTGCAGGATAACATGTTTTGGATTGTCCTCTAGTCTCATTCCTTTCCAGATAAAATGAGAGAAAAAGCATTCTCATGTAGGAAATGTTCCCTTGTATGACTTTTTAATTAAAGGTGGAGGAGTTAAAGGATATTTGTGAATTTCTTTAGTGGTCATTATTTGAATTGGCTTATTAAAGTATGAAGTTTTCCCTCTTGTTAAAAACTCATTCCAAAAGTTATGAGCTTAACATGAGTTTCTATATAACAGAAGGACAGAGAAATATGAGCTGAGCTGATGTGGGGACTGTCTTCCTGCCTCCACCGCTGGTCACTTGTACCAAAAGTAGAGGACAAAAGGGCAAGGATCTGAAGTGAAAGGATTTGCCCTGAGGAGCAGCAGAGCCAGCCTAGTCACACTGTTGTTGAATTTTGTGAGAACTGACTCTTAGAGGCAGAAAAGGCGAAGTCCCCTCCAGGGCTACATCACTGGCCCACTATTCTGACCTGCAGAATAAATGGTTGGCACCAACCTTTGTGGCTATCATCCATGAACTCTCCATAAGGAGTCTGTAGTGAGCAGACAGATCCTTCTTCCTCTCTCCTTAAAGATCTTTCACTCGAAAAGGGCTTCATCATGAGTGGGAGTTGAGGTGAAGTTATACTGGGACTGTTCCATAAAGTACTGATGGGGCTGGGGATAATACTTCAAGCTCCTAAATTGAAGTTTGCACTAAACTGGTTAAAAGGGGCACAGTGGACCTTTAACCCAACAGATGGGGTCTTCCTGCAATCCTCGCAGCCAGAGGGATGTCAGTCCTGGATAATTCTGCTTAGACTCTGGTGTGTTCCCTCCATAAATTTCATGAACTGTGGTGCAAATATTTTATTTAGTGTTTTAAGGTTGAGGGAAGACTCCTGAGGGGAGACTGATGACTGACTCCTCAACATGTGCTTTGTGAGATCAGTTTGGAGGCTTTACCTGTTTTGTTTGTACAGGATTGGGTTATACATCATAAGAATCAGAAACTCTCTCTCCCTTCTTTAAAAATTCACTTTTTACACTTCCTGGGCCCAAGTGATTCAACAGATGAACTTTTCATTTTCTTTAAGATTATTGTTATTTTTAGATTTCCAGTTTATGCTTCAATTGGTTTGAGTAATTTGTATGTATTTCCCTGGAAAATTATAATTTCATTTTCTACATTCAATTTTCAGTACTTTTTCTTTTTAGATAATGTCTTTAATCCTTGCAGAATAATCCATTGGCACGATTATTTTTTGATTATTTTTATTTTGTACAATATAAATATTGTTATTTCTGCTTGCTTCAGTGTACATTTGCCTGATTGCCTTCTTTTTTTTTATCAATTTACTTAATTTTTAAGGAATGTGTTTTTATTTCAAGAGAAACAATGTTTATATCACTTTATGAGACATTCCAAAGAAATAGGAAAATAGTCATTTTATAGAAAATATGGTACAAACTAGTTAACATACATAAAGAAACTTATATGGTTCATTTTAAGTTTCTTATTAATAGAATGAACAAAGCCATGATGAATAATAATAATGTAATGTTGAGATAAGAATCAATTGAATATCTCTCTCCTCACTCACCTTTTTCCCCTTCCCTTTCTATTAAGGCATCCACATTTTTATACTGAAGACTATTCTCTTCAAAATACATCATAAAATGTTCCTAGTGAAAGAAATTAAATGTCATATTTTTCATGTACCTACATCTCGACTTTCTAGAATAAGTCATTAGAAAAGTTCAGAATTGACCATTTCTATCTCAAGTATTTTTCCCATTTGTCTGCTAAATCTTTAACTTTAATAATAATAACAAACCTGACAACATTTGCCTTTGCTTTACCACAATAAATGTGGGCTTACGCTTAATAGATCATATGCTCACAGAACACTAAGTTTATTGTGAGGGCTTATATAAACACCTTTATTTTAGAATTTGTACATTTTAACTGCTATGAACTAACTCATGTTTTCATTTAAAGCAAATAAATATGGACAGGGCCTACAAGAACTTGAGCCCAAAGGAAAGCATGAAAAAAAATTCTATGTTAGAATAAGTGATTAATAACAGTTGCTACAGGCAAACCCTGACTTTTCAGTAGGTCAGTCCACAGTTTACTGATTGTCTTCCAAAGTCTGACATAAGTCAGAGGGCACTGTCCTCCATCTGATGACTGAGGATCGAATTTCCCTCTGTCTTTTGACTGCCATTTTAGCCCATGATTTCCAGGGTTACTGTGGCTGGGTAAGAGAAGTGGAGATGGCGAATCTGTTGTTAACTGTCTTAGCCTGGAAGTGACGTGCTTCACTTCCCCTCACATTTTGTTGGCTACACTTATTCACGCAGCCAAGACTAACTGCAAAGAGATTGGGAAAGGTCATTTCTCATGTGATCAAAATAGAGAAAATAATTGGATATATAGAAACACCAGTAGTCTTCCTCAAGTGATAAATGCATAGTGCGTTTTTGCAGACCACAAACAGAACACTAGCATAGAATTTTAACAGCTTTGAAACATCAACAAAATTTTTCTGAGTCACACATCTTTGAATAAAATGGCAACATATAATTAATGTGCAAAACAATTTTAAGAGAAAAAGTCAGCATTTTAATTGTCTCCCAGACATAAGTAGTGCACACAAATACTAAAAATATAATCATGTTGACTTTCAATTACAAGGAAATGTATCTATTACCAAAAAAGTCATGAAATATAATTAAATTTGTCCAAGATAAAACAAATTTAAATAAGCCTATCCTCTCTGACACATTTTTTTCAAGTCTTGCTGGAGCTTCTCAATTTCTATCACCATATCTTATTGTTCTAGTCCCAAGGTTATCTTTCCTAAAATAAAATAAATATTGTGGACTTTCATATGAAGACATTGGCTCTCTTCTGGTATCATTTGGAGATCCAAAATTGTTGGCCATTGAAATAGTTGGGCTGTGATATACAATGTTCCTCTGCCACCTGGTTTTTGCATACTATCATTTTTCTTCAAGAACTATTGAGATGGGGTCACTATTGAGACAGGGCCTGCATCACTTTAGGATGATTTTGACCTTCATAAATCTGATTATGTAAACTTTGTATTACATGGCTGTCTTTTAAATTGTAGATATCATGAAGTAAATAACACTTTATTCTAAAATGCACTTCCAGAACATTCTTAGACTTAGATTTTTCAAATAGATTTCCAGTATGCTTCTGAGTGATATTAATGGAGAGGTTTCCTTTCAGGTGCCCCAACCTCTGAATAGTCTGTACTTCTTAGAGTCTCATTTGGGCTTTTCTCCTTCAGGTTTGACAAACTCACCCAATAGTCACTCTGTATTAATAATTATCTGATTCAAGCACTTGCTCCAGACCTAACACTGCCCATGTTTTTCTCTATTGCTGTTACGTTTCAACCCCATAAACTGTGTTTGTATACAAGTTGTTCATCTCCTCATTGGTGTATTTTTCTGAGTAATCAACTTTTTAAAGGAAGTTTATGTAATTTACTTTTATGCTCCTAATCATTTACAGTCATTTTCTTTTAGTAAAAAGTGTCTTGACCATTAGTGTTTCTTGTGATAGTAAATATATCCAGCTTGCTTCTGCTTCTGTTTAAGGTGATTTGTTTCTACCTCTGTTACAACATGAAACATTTTAACTTTTTTGTAATTTTGTTTCCTTTGTATAGCTACATATTCTGTTATTTTCTTAGTCCTTAGTTTTTCATTACAAAATAAGCTTACCTGAAACTATTCTTTTCTTCCTATAAATATCATGAATAAAACTTTATTGAATATCTCTATGAAACTTTAACATTTCACATACATTTTTCATTCCCACTTCCTCTCATGCTTCCAATGTTTTTAATATGTAGAATTTTAACTCATATTTTACTATTAAATTTTATGCTGTATATCTGTCCTTGAAATACTAATTTTGATGTTAATATTAAATCTTATAACAATATTTTAAATATTAAGCCTTAATTTTCTGTTTATATTGTTTGACATAATCCTTTTAGTCAACAATTCTTTTTCTTGTAATTTTCTGAACTGTTTCTCTCCAGCTGAATATTCTCTTTGAGTGGCCTTTTGTTTTTGCTTTTGTTTTTGCTTTTGTTTTGGGAGTTTTGTTGTTTCTTTTTCTCAGGTATAGTATTCCTGGTATACTTTCTATGCTCTTCTGAGAAGTTCTTTCTGTTAGCACATGAATAACAACTTAGGTAAACAATTTTCAACCTATAAAATTTCTTCAGCTATGACTTTATAAATGTGATCTCATTTTCTAGGATACTCAACTGTTTTCAATTCAGGGGCATTTTTTTTTCTATTATGTCTTAAATCATTACTTCCGTGCAAACTATTCTCCTCAGGAATCTCAATTTCCTCATTATTTCTGTCTTATGGTCCTTTTCCTTTTTGCTTAAGAACAACCTTTAAAGCTGATTCTTCCATTACTAATTTGCTTTTCTGCAAGTAACTTATTCTAATACTGAATTTAATTCAGGAACTGCAGTTTTAACTCTTTAGTATTGTTCTCATCTCAATAATGTTTTTCTTCTCTGCCATTTTTCTCCAGCTATTTCCTTTTAATCTCACCTTTTATTCCTTTGATCTCTGATTAGAACAGTTCTCTAGTCTTTGTTATATGTGATAGATACTTTTTAAAGTCTAAAGCTTTCGATTTATTTAATTTTTTAAAAATTCTAATTAGATAAATTTTCACTTGAATTTAAATTTATCTACTTTTATGTAATTTATTTCAGAAACCTGTGAATCTTCCTTCAAAACTGTGTCCTTCATGTACCTTTTGACCATTTTCTCCTTTCATAATCCATTGTCACTAAGTTAAGTTTTTATTTTTTTCTGTGTACTTGTCATTTCATGTGGAGAGGTCTGCTTAGGCTAGGTTTTACTGTAAATACCTGTGTGTGTGTCTGTGTGTGTGTGTGTGTGTGTCTGTGTGTGTTTGTGTCTGTGTGTGTGTGTTTAGACTTATTTCTCTTGACTACCCACATAATTGTTGACAGAATTTTTGTCTCAGTCGCATCTTAAAATCAAGTGTTGTTTGATGTTCATACTTCCCAGCTCATTTTTCACTGTTTTGAAGTCTTTTATGTAGTGTGAACATACTGTCAGAAGGAGACATCAAGGCTTCTGCCTGTTTATCTTTCCATGACTGATATTCTTGCATAGTCAGACATTCTTTCTGGTTTCGTATGTGCCTTACTCAGTGAATGACAGGTCGACATTGTAAATTCTCAAAAATGGTTTCTTCAGTTTTCAATATAACTTCCAGAATACACCTTATCTGTTAGGTTCAGCTCCTTCCATCTGCCAACCAGACCCTCCCAGATCTAAATGCTTCCAGTCACACAGCCCTATGGATAAATATGATCCTAGTACAGTAATTAATGTCATGGATGATATGGTGAAAATGGTGCTTAGGCTAGGAGTCTGGTGTAGACTGGTTTTCTTTTCTTTTGTGGGAAGATTTCATGTATATTTGGAAAGAATCCGTAGTGAACATAGCTTGATCAAATGAAAAGGTGACAGCCTTTTTCCTTTCTCCTGTCTGCGGGCTTCCTAAGAACCTTGGTTAGTAGAAATTCTTTCTATTTCCTGGCATACATTTTAAGAATATTTAGAAGCATGGGGAAGACATATGTTTGGCACACACTTTCTGAAACCTTACAAACCTAGAATTAGTTAAAATCCAAGCTGGGCTAACAGTCATATCTCCTATTCCTTGGTCTTTCTTACAAAATTAATTACTTAATCCTCTAGAAAAATAACACTGCAAAATGGTGTTTTATCAGTTAGTGGTTGCTGTAAGAATTAAGTGAAATAATATATTTCAGGCACTTAGGACAAAGACCTCCTGAGCCTGACATAATTACCAGATCTGTTTACAGATGAGGAAGCAGATACTCAGAGATCGAGGTAACTTGCTGGGAGCCGCACACCTGAGTAGTGGTAGAGCCAAGCCAGGAACACAGACGACCTGAGTTCAGAGCAGAAGGTCAACTCTAACTTAATTGCCACATAGAGAGCATCTCACCTGACCACAGACTCCTCCCTTATCAGCTCTGTTTCCTCTGTTACCCTAAGCATGTTGATTTGTGAGATACTCAACTTTCAGGCCCCAGCTGCCAAGTTAGATTATGTTGCAAACATTCAACTGTCTTCCTGTGCTATACCACATACTCAACAGACATTTCAACAAAAATTATTTGATGAAAATATATGGCAGTCACCCAAAGCTGATAAACACAACTTTTAAGCTTGCTAATAAAAACTAGCATTCTTGAGTTAACTTCATCTGAAGTTTGGGATAGAGACCTCCCTCCCCCTTAAGGCCATTTCCATTTTTGCTATTTAGCCAATTAAGTATATATTTTATCTTAGAAAATAGCAGTCCTGTTGTTGCTTTTTATAGCAATCCTCTTATTAAGTCAGGCCCTGGGAATACATGGTATGCAAATAATGCCCAGGAAAAAGGCAAAGAGGAAAGGAGAACTAACAAGCCTTGGAAACCTCTCCCTGTCCACTTGGTCTAATTGAAATCATACTGTTTATATGGTTACCTGGAATAAGGCTTTACCTGTAGCTGGCCAAGCCTTCATCAACCTGAAGATCTCAAAGACATTCATTTTAAGAGAATTCCATCCAAAAGTAATGAGGAGTGTTGGAAGAGCAACCTGGGTCACAGCTAGAGTCATATTTTCTCTGCTTTTAACTATCTCTATGACCTCAATACACAGCTACATTTCCACACTTTGCTGGCAGTTTGACTTAACCCATGAAGTTATACTGAGAATTGCATGAACTCACAGGTGCACACACCAGTTCTTTCAGAAATAAGCTTAGTGGTAGATTGCTTGCCTGGCATGCACGAGGCCCTGAGTTCCATTTCCAGCATCACCAACTAAAACAAAACAAAAGGACCTGGCCTCAACTCTAAGGAGAGACATTCCCACTTGTCATAGTCCTTGCCCTCAGCTATTTCCAGACTGGCTGGGCCACTTATGACCCCTTCCTTGACACACTTTACACAAATTGGTGAGGAAACCAGATATGTGCAATCCTCTTCAGCTCTGAACAGTATCATCCCTGAAGCCATTAAGCCAATGAATGCTTTGTCTTTGCAGGTCCTTATCACACCTATAAAGGGTTACTTGTCAAGACCTGAATTCTCTCTTTTGGGAAAACAAGAAAGAGAAATGTAAGTGCTTACAAAATCACCAAGTAGCCCTTGTTTTTCTGGATGGAGGGCAAGGACTACGGTGTGTAGATAGTGGAAAAGGAAATGGAAAAAAAAAAGTAATTTATTCACAGTTGGAGGACTGGGGCCCTGCCTTCCTCTAAGTCTTGGTTACCAGCTTGCTGTAAGCTAGCATCTTTTCTTCTTCACTCTTCTCCTTGTCAATCCCTCGACATCCACCCCGCCACTACTTAAACCTAAATAAAAGCTAAGGAGACAATCTCTTCCAGTCTCGGTTTTGGACTACTCATCCAGGTCAACAGCTGGAATGCACTGGAGATATGAATCCTTTGGAGAAATGGATGGAGCCCTGTGCTCTCAACCCTACAATGGGAGGGGAGGGTGTTACTTCACAGTGTAGAATAGGCTTTCTCATTTTCTTATTCATTTTAATAGAAATGCAATATATCCTTCCTTATAACTGCATCTTTACTTCCTTTAAGAGAAAACTAATTGTCAGTGAACCTTCCAAAACACAATGTAGAACGCTATATTGGAAAAGAGATCGACAAACCTGGAAAATGCCAGTATCTTCATTTCTCAGGGCTTCTATAACAAATCATCGCAAACTGTGTTGCTTAAAACAATGGAAAATTATTTTCTCACAGTTAAGGAGGCCAAAAGCCCAACAAGCAAGGTGTTATCAATTCTGCCTTCTCTCCAAAGATTCTCAGGGGAAACCTTAAATTGCCTCTTTTATAGTTTCTAGTAGTTTCAGGTTGTTCATGGCTGTGACTTATTATTATTCTAATTATTCTAATCACTGCCTCTGTTGTCCTATGGTCTTCTCCTTTGTATTTTTCTTCTCCTCCACGTCTTATAACACTTGTGCCTGGATTTAGAGCCCGACCCTGATAATCCAGGATGATCTCCTCTCAAAATCCTTAATTACATGTGCAATCACCCTTTTCCCAAAGAAGGCAACATTCACAGGTCCAAGTATTAGAGCACAGACATATCCTTCAGGGGCTACCATTTAACACACTGCAGTCAGATAGTAAACATTTCAGCCTTTATAGGTCATATGGTCTCTGTCACAAGAGTTCATCTCTACTACAGAGTAAAAACAATCATAGAATGTAAGTAAACAAATGAGCATGGCTGAATTTCAAGAAAACTCAGTGTATGGGCATTGAAATTTGAATTTCACAGACTTTTCACACATTATGAAACAGCTTTCTTTAGATTTATTTTTTCAGTTTTTAAAAATGTACAGATTATTCTCTACCTACAGGCCATGTAAAAGATGGGCAACAGGCCAGATTTGGTCCATGGCCATAATTTTAAAATTCTGAGTTAGAATAACAATATATTTTAAATCACCTTAATTTTTCAAAAGTGTCCAATAACCTTCTAACAAATCTAGCTGTCTGTTTTTTATCTTCATTATTTTAAGTTAGCCTTTGTCTTTTGTCTTACATTGTATGATAAAATATAAATGTGGCTTCACAAGAAATATAATAAAGAAGGGTAATTAGTCATTTCCTAAGGCAGATGATCATGTTGTCCTATTTTACATGTATCTGAGCTATGTGCCCTGAAGAACATCATAGTGGTGACGTCTCTGGCAGGAGTAGGACCTTCCAGCGGTGAGCTCGTCCACATGGGCTGGGGATGAATGGAGCAATTGTTAGTGCCGAGTGACATTTGAGAAGGGAGAGAGACAGTGAGAAAGAAGGAAAAAGAGAAAGGAAACAAAGAGAAAGGGAGACTGGAAAATGCAGAGGAGAAGGGAAAGACAGAAAGATGAACTTAAGTTGCTCTTGACACGAGAGGAAATTAAGTCAGGGGATGTAAAATGAACTTCAGACTTAACAGGCTATTCCAAGAGAGAGGACAGTTAGAGTTGTCAAAGAGCAGAATAAAATGAAGACATGGTGACAGCCACAGTTCCAAGCATGGAGATATGATCCCCAAAGGCTTAAAGGCAGGATGGACAAAGATGTTGGT
>RJWT010007137.1:0-28042 GCA_004365215.1 Cuniculus paca | reverse complement strand
TTACACTTGTTATTCACACTATTTCAAACCAAAACTCCTTCAACTAATGTTTTAGCACAGCTTGAACATATGCCAAAAATGCACCACAGGGGTGCGTGTATGATAACGTATGTGCCTGCTGTTGCTTATGTGTGTGTTCTCCATGATTCAGCTCTAGCATATTAATAAAGTATATGCATTATCATTTGTTTCCATAATTTAATTATGTAATCTTTACTATTACATCTACATGGATAATTTTGTAATGATGTACCACAAGGTTTTTAACGGGAGGGTTAATTTTTAAAAGCACTTATTCAATAAGAAGTTAAGAAATTTATTAGCTGATGGTTTTAATACACACAACTACTTCAAAAGGTTATTCTACCATCAGTTTTTTTTAAGTGAAAGAAATTCAGAAGAAACATATGATCACAAATTTTTATTCATAAAAATGTGTAACTTTCAACTTCACATTATAAGACTTCACATATAAGACTTTCCTCAAGAAGGGTGAGCATCAATATGTCTTTGACTGTCAAAAGCATATTAAAGTCATAACAAAATATACTATACACACAAAAATACATACCAGACTTAACCAGTATAAAAAAAATGGAAGGACAAAAGACCTAATTTGTTGAAAAACATTTCTTTTAATTACTAACAATTATTTTCTCCTTTAGCATAAAAATTGTGAACTTGTAATAAACTGCTTTATCATTTAAATAATCTACTAATGATCGTGACATTAATGGAATCCAAAAGATAATTATTTGGGTTTATAACTGCTAAATGTGTACTATCAATCTAAAAACCTATGATTAAGAAAAATAACATATTTCAAAATTACCAAGATTTATCAAATGATAGTTATACTTAAAACTAGGTATTTAAAGATGTAATTATGCAACTGTATTATATTTAATCAGAAAACTTGTGATACAGTGCTCACACTTACGAATTATTTTAAACAGGCTTCCAGCCATATTAACATCATTACTGCTGATGTTACATCTTTAATATGTCATTTATAATTGCACCTCCCCAAATAATTGTAGCTAAAGTGTGAAAACTTCTCCAGTTGCCAACATATAGCCTGCACCTTTCACAAACTCAAACTCAACAAACAATGAAGAAGAGCTTACTTTCACACTAATTCCTGGACACAATCAAAAAGAGAACAGATACCTACTTCTTGGAAGTGTTGTAATTGTTTAGCTGACATTAGAAAAAGCTCCAGATGTATCTAGTGAAGGAGCATTCTTAAACTGGAGTGAATGACATGATAAACAACGACTTCTATATTTTCAAATCAGGTGGTCAGCCCTACAAGGTAATTGCAGTGTTCAGAACCTCAGCTGTATGTGACACAGGTCTGCATCCATTATTCTTGAGTCACTTCTTTTTTCATGCTGCTGTGACATCAACACCACTTGACTGTCCTCCCCAGCTAACAGCTCTTTCTCATATTCTTCTAATCTCTTCTCTTCTATCTAAGATCTGTCACAAAGCCCATAGCCCTAATATCTTCTTACATCCCTTTCCATAACTTTCTCCAGTGTTAATCACTTTAAATACATTGATGGCTGCCAAATTTGTAACTTCAGCCCTGCTTTTCCTAAGTTCTTTTATCCAACTGCCTCATCAAGTCCAGCTGATTTTAACAGCTACCAAACAGAAGGTCTGATTTTCCAATGTGGTCTTGCTCTTTCCCATTATTCTCTGGAAACACAAATGATACTACCATCTCCCAGCTTGAAGTTAACCATTCTCTTTTCCTCATTCTCTACATCACCCTATCAGCAAGAGTTACTTCTGAGACAAAGCACAAATCCATCCATTTCTCATCTGTTGAAGATTTAACACTTCTTTAAAAATGAAAAGGGAAAATTGATTACAGATACACAGATGGCATGCATATACACAGAAAGACTAAATGAAGATGACTGTTTAGAAGCACCCAAGATGCACCTGCAGAAGACTATTCAGAGCCAGTAAGAGAAGCTACAAGTGAGAACAAAGTCAATTTGGAAGCAACTACACCCCCATCTCAGCGACCTTAACCTCCAGTTGACTGAGCCTCCAGTTTTTATATGAGGAAAGAACAAAATGGGAGAGAAAACTTTTGGCACATGTATTTGTTTTCACTCTTAGTATAGTCTTCAAGTGGTGGTGCAAAGAAATGGGGAATATGAATTTTAAACCTGAGAGAGGGAAAGACTTAGGACCAGTAATTAAGCTACTACATACTGTACAGAGATCTTTATATTGCAGCTTTTGGAATTTTGTATCTGTGTTTTCTGCACACAGCTCCACATAACCAAGGACAACTTGAAACACAGTATTGTGAATGGCTTGGGTGAAGTGCATATGAAGTTGATCCATTGCAGTCTGGAAAGAAAAAAAAAACCACAATATAACTTTGTGTTCTTAAATTTCAACAGACTGAAAAAACACAGGGAAAACTCTTCATCAATTATAACTATAGCACACAGATCACCATTATTCTCAGAATTTACTGTAATGTGCAGTTTGCAAATAACCCTTCATATAACCAGGGACACTATACCACTTAAGACAAGTGTGAATTGCAACCACTGCTGTGATTGTCTGTATTTATAACTGGCATTCATCCTGATTTTTCAAATGTAGTATGCAAAATCACACCTCTGGATTCCCCACCATCAAATGATCATTCTCTTACATCATTCAGTACACTCCTCAGTGGTCACCTGCTCAGAGATGCCTTTCTGCCTTATAGATCTCAGTACCTTCCATCATTCTGTTTGCTTACACTGATTTGTACTTCTTTGTAGTACTTTTTATCACCTGACAGCACATTCATTGTTATGGCTGATACATTGTGCCAACTTGAGAAGTTTATAAGTTTAATGAGAGACTCAACAGGGAGCCAGGGTTCTTACTTTGTAAATATTCTCATCCTGTGCAAGAGGAGAGCACAGAGATTTTGTGACTGCTACACCCACCCTGAAGTGGTGGTGGTGGTGGGGGGTGCTGCGTACAATATAAGGGAGGAGAAGAGGTTTGTTTTCCCCCTTTCCTCTGGCTGTTGCCTCGAAGTGTTGCCCCAGTGCTATGCCAACCTGCCTCAGAGCCTGCTAATTATGGACTGAAATCTCCAGAAACTGTAAGCTAAATAAACCTTTCCTTGCTTCGCTTTGAGTGTCAGGTGTTTTGGCCCAGCAAGAGGGAAAAGTAGCCAAGACATTCATTTATTTAATGTTTGCATCTCTCAAGAGAAAATAATAAGATAAGAGTCTATATACAGGTTCTTAGGGCAATGCATCTAGTAGTTACCAACAAACATTTAATGAATAAAAACAATCTTGTAGAAGAAATTAGAAGTCGGGGGTCTTTAAACATGTCGTTCAAAATTCTCAATTATCTTTTTTCTTGTTATTTTTTCCCAGGTATAGTTTAAGACTGCACCTGGAGAAAAATTAGTAAGTTTCACAATTCAGATTTTAAAATGTAAATAGAGTTTAAGTGTTTTGACAAAGACTTATATTTCCTTATAAGAGAGGGGATCACAAAAGGTAAAAAAAATTTACCTCTATCATGCTTATATACTCTATGGATAAACACAGAATCCTGTAACCGGAGAATATACACGTAACTTTCAAATCATGGCCCTTGTTCCAATATTCTCAAGGAAGCTCTTGAACAGTAAGAATGCATTACAAGGAAAGCTATGACATTTTGGGAATAATAGAATCCTTTGAAAAATCTCATAAATGGAATGGACCTGTTTTAAAGCTAAGTGCACACTTGAGAGACTCACGCTAGCCTATATGGGAATTAACGAAGCCCAATATTATATTAAAAGGTCATGTTTTAGGACCAAAAATTGAGTTCAAAGAGATTACATCTCATCTCCCACTGAATTATCTTATAATGTACTTTTCCTAAATCCTATACAAAAATGCAAAAATATTAAACCTGGCAAGCACATCACCATTCGAAACAAACTTATATAATATTTTAATCCACTATGTGTACTCTAGGTCTATATAAAAAACATTACTACTGTTAATTCAACATAAAAATGTACTTTTTAAAGTGAGACTTTTTTAAGGATATTACACTAGTAATATTCAAACTTAAATAAGCATGAATGTCTATAGCTACCTGACTAACAAAAAACAAAGGAGTATCTTTTAAAACTAACCTGTGTTTTTCCAAGAAGCCGATAAGCTTGTTGAACCTTGGTATAATGATTAATATCAAAATTTTTACAGATTTTGGAAAGAGCTACATCCAGTTGTTCCTATGTAATTAAAACAGGAAAAAAAGAAGTGATTAAGGAACTGGGTTCTCAAGACTAGAAGAAAACATTAAGACTAGTCTCTCATGTTTAACTAATATTGCAATATACTTATTATCACAATGGGTTCAGTAGACAAAAAAATAAAATTATAAATAAATAATTTTAAATGTATTAGCAACTACAATCAAGTTTACTGAGAAGTTAGTAATGTGAGTTTTATGCTTTAAAACCCATGTTTAGCATTTTAAGGAAAACAAAGTAAATGTAATTATTTTCTTAAGAAATCTTATTTTCTTTTCTTCACTTCATGATTCCTCAAGCATCTGTCAGCATTTTACAATTATAACAAGTGAGTTTCTAGAACTACTGAAATACAATAAAACAATCTTTCTATAATTACTGAAAAGTAATTCCCAACAAAATACCTATTTTGAAAGTACATACCTCAAGGTTTAAGTTCTTATATCTAAATGCACTACTTTGTTTATGGGTTTCTATTTGTGATTTCATTTTTAAATAACGATTTTCCATATAGGTATAACATAATATTTTATACCCTATTAAGAATGAAATACTTCATTTTTAAATAATGATTTTCCATATAAGTACAACATAATATTTTATACCATATTAAGAATGAAATACTGAGCTCTTAACAGAAAGCCCTCATTTATTTAAAGTAGTCGGAAACTGTTTACTTAATGAATTCAAGGCAGTTGTTTTTGTGATTATCAAACAAATTAGTATTTTCACAACTAGCAAATGACTGCATTTATGATCAAAAACTACTTTCGCTAAAGGTCATCTGAAAGTCCATCTTTAGCATTTATCAGGAAAGTAATAAAATATTAGACAATTAATTCTTACTACGTTTATTAAAAAGAATACCCTGCTTTGCAGAGATTACCAAAAAATTGAGAATTCTGAATATACATAGGAGGAAAAATAGGGCTTCATGTTTACATCATTTCTTTTCCAGTTTCTACATTTTTGATGAACTGTATGAGATATTATCAGAAGGTTCATGCATTTAAAGGGGTTTTCATTAGCCAATAGTTACATGTAAGTAACTCACTAAACTAAAAGGGACAAGTAGTAGATAATAGCATTTTGGCTATAATATTATTTACATGAGAAAATACTTACATAGCGTGGAGATTTTTCTAGAAATGATATTTCCAAGGACTGTTTTGAGCTCCCATAATACCAAAAGTATCAAGTTTAGAAGTATATTAACATTACTGTGAGTATTCCAAACAAAAAAAAACAACAGTTTAAGTGTCCTGATTTAGATACACTGGAAACAACACAAAAGGCAAAATATAATGCTGCACCTGTGCTATTCAAACACCTCTGAACATAGGCCACTTCATTACAACAAAACCCTTCTTACCTCAATTTGTTCTAAAGTATCTTGCAGCTTTGAATTCAGCTCACTATTAAATAAAACAGAGTTAGATGCATCTATTTTTAAAAGATAAACTAAGAGCTAGATAAATACATTAGCTGAATAAATAACAAATACAAATAGTATGAGCAGTGAGACAAACTGCTAATTCTACACAGTACAACAAGGCAAGAAAAAGAAATAGCAGAAAAATAATTAGAAAGAAAATGAGTCGCTAATGGTAGCCACTGGACTGAATGTATAGAAAATCCTAAAAAATCAAAAATACAACTAGGAACTTAAGAATTAAAATGTGATTCAATTTTAAACATAAAAAATATAACTGACCTAAAAGTAAAATTTTAAAGATAAAATTAATCTGTATACAGTAGGAATGAAGAATAGGAAAATGAAATGCTTTTATAGTACCATTTTCAAAACCAAATACTTGGGAATAAGTCTTAACAAAAACTACAAAATACAATAGCAAACTAAAGATTTAACTTCATGGAAGTTTATACCATCTTACTAGAGTAAAACCTTCAACACAGTTCTCACCAAAATGATCTAAAATAAAAGAAATTATAATCAAAATCCCACCAACTTTATTTTATTTGTAGAAAAAAATAAACAGCCTCTAAAAATTATGTGGAAATTCAAAGGGCTAAGAATAGACCAAAAAATTTTTTTAAAGAATGTTAAACAGCATATACTGAAACAGGCAAAGGCCTACTACAAAGTTACAGCAGAAAGGCAGTGTAATGCTGACCCAAAGATACTCAAGCTGATTGAAAGGACAAAATGAAAACAAAGGACAAATAGCTTGAATGCATATTTGACAAAGGAGACATCTGACAGACCCTTGAGTTGATTAGTCATTCAGAAGTAAATTAAAACTACAAAAAAAAAATGTTGTAGAAATAAAATAGCCAAAAAGTATTTTTAAAAATTCAAAAGTGGCATCATCAAATGTTGGCAACAGTGTGAAGTAAATGAAGTAGAGGAAGGAGAAATTATTATGGTTCTAGAAAATTTTATCTACTGAAACTTAACACACAACTCCTTTTTAGTATTTCTAGTCCTGATACACATCTAACAGAAATACAGGGCAACTTATGGGCAAAAGCTTAAAACCATATTTAAATTTTTGTATCTCATTACTAAAAATAATTTGGGCTATCTAACAAAATAAGTAAAATCATAAAATATTTTAACAAAACAGATTGATTTAAATTATTTTTAAAACAGTATGAACAAGTAAAAGATGTAGTTTAACACAAAAAAACCTTATAATGTTTTTACAAATGTTTCCCGCTAATTATAAATTTAGCTCTCAAACTCCTAGCAGCTACAACAAACAGGGAAAGCCACAGTACACAATTCAGTCTCCATAACATAAATATCAGTAGCTAAATGGGGGAGGCGGGGACAAGACAAACAAAAATCATTTTTGTCGTTACTATGTTCTGAGAGAAAATTTTGCAGCTCTTGAGAAAGAGGACCTCGTATCTCCAAAGGCTCAAAAGTGTAATCCATCAGATATGCACACATAGGGCTCCTTACAGTTGCTTCTCATGGACGCCTTCAGTGCAAGTCCAGGAGGCAGCACCAGGGAGACAAATATATAGGTGCACAGGCACGGAATAATTTGTTAAAAAGGAAAACCAACATGACACAACTGTCTCGCTTCCAATGGTCTCAAAGATAAATCTCCAAAACATCACAGGGATTTCATAATTCTCTGCAAATGCCAGTTTGTAAAATATACACATATTTTAGACTGAAGTTGAGGAGAACTGGCAATGATATTCCCAAGTAAAAAGTGAGAATGTGCAAAACCATGCCCATTAACAATCAACAGTATTGGGTGGATATCTTCTTAGAAAAATTAAGATCTCTAACAAGGACTGATACCTGATATAAGCCAAATTCACAGATGTAGGTTAAGAAAATACCTGTAGACAAAATTGAGATTCCCTTAAAAAATGATTTGGGGCATTTCTTGTCCAAAAAGCAATGAATGAATGATTGATTGAATGAATAAAATAAGAACAAGATCTAAGTCTCCAGAATAATACTTCAAAAAGGATAACCAAGAATGGTGCCCGTGTAAAGAAGACAGGAGTAAATAAATTTTCACCTCACCCTATTCCATTTCCAAAACCAAAGCAAAACAAAGCGTAAGTGGATAAAGATGGCTTATACGCACAATGGCGTACTACATGGCAATTAAAAAGGATAGATCCTATCATTTGTGACAACATGGATTAACCTAAAGGACATCATATTAAATGAAATAAGTCAGGCATAAAAAGGCAAATACCACATACTATCACATATAGAATTTAAGATAATCACATGGAAGTCATAAGTAGAACAGTGATTACCAGAATAGAATAATGGTTACCACATTATAAAAATTAAAATAAAACCTTAAAAATCAGTATCATCTCTCCCCTACCACAGTTCCTTTGGTTCTCTACCTTGATTCAAGGCATTAACACCCACTTCAATCAGTGGAAAATCCTGCCCTCTTAATTCTTTCCTCTTTTGATATATAACTGATAATCAAATCTTTGTAATTCCATTTTGTTTCAGTATTTTCCTTATCCTCCTATGCCTATACTTTCTCGACTGTGTCTGAACTCAAGCATTATCACTTTGTCCTTAAATTACTGTAATAGCCTTCTAAAGAATCTCCACATGAAATATACACCCCCCACACATCCATCCATTCATTCGACAAATACCATTGGCCAAACTTTCTTTGATGCTCTCCAAAAGAGCAGTCAGGAATATCTCTGAGCAGGGGCCTAACTGCACATCAATATGGTTAGCATTTCTTGTGATTTGGAAGACAGGTTTCAAATAGGTTGGGTGGGAATGGTTTTAGGCAAGACAAGCACTGTCCAGTCCTGCGAGCCCTACCACTTCCTGCTGTTTTGTATCTGGCAGTTTCACATTTATGGTACCTGCCTGATTCCTAAGGATAACTGAGTCGTCAGTTCTTAAGTAAAGCAGAAATAAAGTTACATTAATGACCTGCTTTAAAAATCACTGATGGCTCCTCATTAAACTAAGGATAAAGCCAAAATTAGTATAGTGCATGAGACCCTTAATAATCTGAAATTTTAAAAAAATCTCATTCACTTTTTAACACCTATATTTTAGTCATATGGACTGTGTGCATTTCCTCAAATACCAGGCCTTCATACCCTGTTCCTACACAGTGTTTACAATAAGTAGAATAACCATCTCTCTCTCCTCTCTTCCCTCTCCCCTCTCCTGTCTCGCTCTCTCCCCTCGTCTGTCTCTCTCTCTCTAGCCCCCTTTCTCTCTGGCAAACGTCCATCTGTGTTTCCAGGCCCAATTCAAACTCCATCTCCTCTGGGAAGTCCTCCCTATTCATCAGCCACTCCTGTAGCTTTCACAATGGTTTGTTCACAGCACCGTGTATTATAGTAAGCACAAGTCTCCAAGACACACCACTTACTCTCTAATTCCCCCCTGAAACTACACTCACTACAGAACAGAGTAGGTAATAAATGACTCAATTTGCAATGCAAAGAAAAATAGCAACATTTTACCATTATTTTACCTTTTGGCATCTATTTTCTAATAAATACAAACACAGAGATAGAAGAAAAGGAGGAGAGTGTTTTAGAAGAAAAGAACGACACCAGACTGAATCTGCAGGCACTTCGGCAAGAGAAAAAAGGGTGAGAAGAGCTCATCACATAGGGTGCAAAAGTTCACAAAAGGCTAAAGCTAGAAACAGACACAGAGGTAAAGACAGCTGGAACAACAGTAACTGAAAACTATATGGAAATCCACTCATGGATGAGGATAACAATTTCTTCAGTTTCTCTACTAAGCTGAGTATTACTACTTATTTTAAAATTATAAATCTAGCTGTTGCTTGCACTGCTATTTTAAAGATGTCTAAATTCTAAGTACTGAGTTAATGCAAACATGATAATACAAATACTATAGGGAAGATTGTAACTATAAAATCGATAAACTCCGTTTTGTTTAAAAAGCTTTCAAAATGTACAGCTGCAGTTTGACAACTGACTACTAACTGAATATACACACATTAAAAATTATTTTTGATTAAGAAGTAGACATTAACTGTATGGCTTTTAAAGAAGCCTTTAGCTATCATTCAGAAATATGAATACAAGCCATTTCAGTCAATTAATCAAAGAATGTTAAAAGGATCTACTCATAAACATTTTGATAAATAAAAGCTACATTATCGGCCAAAAATTACTAATTCTAAGATTAAAAAGGCTTGAAGCTTTTAAAAGCTATTCTGCAAGCTGAACAGGATGAGTTGAACAATTCTGTAAAGCATTCACCATCACTAAGGAAAACAGGGAGAAAAACATCTGTAAATAATTAATAGTATTTTTTTAACAAACTGTTCTAGGACACACTTCCAAAAACTGGCCCTGGAAGGTCACAAATAAATCAAAATTTTGTACAAATCTGATCATAAAAAAGACAAGTTGGTTCAGGGATAATTAGCACTACTAAACTGATCTCTTGTGGGTGTGTTATTAATGAGTCATGTGATTTCAGTCAAGTACTTTAGTATCCCCAAGCTTCAACTTCCTGTATAAGTGTGTGCTAAAATAAAAGGATTGATCAGCTCTAACATCTTATAATTTTATGATATTAGACACAAATCACACACTTATTACCTTTGTACACAGTTTAGGAACGTTCTAAAACTTTTAGAATGAACTAAATTAAGTAAATGGACGTCCATGTTTATACTGTAAACATGGTCCCTGAAATTTCTAGTCTGTTTAGATAGATCCTATTCCAGCAATCTGAATGCACTCACAGGAAGCAAGAAAGTTTGACAGACCTCAAAGAAAAACTAAATACACAATCCTGTGGCACCATGAAGGGTCTACATCAGGCAGGCCTAAGCTGTACCCCTGGACAACAAGTAGTGCAGCACCACAAGATCATAAACTTTTCATGTTCTGTGATGTTTAGTGATGTTTTCATGCCTCAATTGCAAAGTGCTCCACTAGGGACGGTAATAATTAACGACAGAGCGCCATGTAGGGGAGGGAGCAATGCAGTGCAACTCCACCTCCTATGCCCACCACACAACCCAAAGGAAACCCACAGGTATCAGAGGACACATGCACTTGTGTGCTTGGCCAGTAAAATGCAGTGATTACCGGTAATGGTTACAGTGATACTACTTGTTACCAAGTATGCAAGTATGTTTTCTTATTTAAGTTGGCTTATTTAACTTGGGCTTTGTTGTAACATTTTTATTGTATTATTTCATAAAATACTTTTAAAGTTTTTATGTTTAAATGTTTGAACATCACCTAATGGAGGAGGAAGAAAGAGAGAAACAAGTTAAAACAAAAGGTAAGAAATACTGGCAATGTCAGAGTAGTATGGTGCCAACAACTTGGTCCAAAATGACCAAACAAACTTAGGGTAAAGGTGATAGATCTGGTAAGATTTTACAGTCTGAGCCTCTTACAGAAACAGAAAGCAGGCATTTCTTGGGAAAAAGGAATTAAAGACAAAAAGGGTACCAATGTCCCCAGTCAGATGTATTTAGAGCAAAAAGCTGTGTTCATTTGCTGTATGACTTGAAGAAGTTCTACAATCCACAAGTTTCATGAAACTGTGAAGATTGTATTCCGAGAAAAAAATAATAGTTTTTAAAGATTATGAGAAATTAAATACAACTGCCTATGATAAAAGTATAGTACTCAACGAAGTAGCTCCAACAATACACAAACAATCCAATGCAGAATCCTCTCAGGTTCCCTCGAGTAGCTTCTCTCAGGTGAAATAAAACATGAAGTAGTTTTGACTTTCCAGAATAACATTTCATGACGCTCATTTAGATGAATTTCCAGTGAAAAGAAATTAGACGCTTCATTCACAGACATATTTTAACATAAACAACTCTGATTCTTATTCCCTGTAAATCCCAACTATATAACTCTGTCAATCAACTCAAAAATTGTCAAATAATGTAAAATGCTGTCAGTTACAAAAGTGAAAAAAACCTGCCTTACAGTTTCTTTTATTAAAGCTACCAAAACACAGCACATTTCTAGGAAGATATAAGGTATGGAAGAGTAGTAGTTTTCATTCAGTTTTGTAGCCAATTGGGAATATCATAATATTACTAGGGACTGTATACATTAAACTACAGTCAAATTATCTGGAACTTATAGACAGTCAATGCTTCTTTATGTGGAAGCAAATATATGAGTTGTTTTTCCTACTTACAGAATAGTAAGAAACAGATCTAACTTGTTCCACAGATGCACTCCAAGTACTTCTCCTTAGACCATGAGGTCTCTGTGTTGTATCAAAAACCTTATTTCCATCAGAGGAGTAATGTGACAAGGTAAGAAAAGAGGTCAACTAAAGAAAAATTAAGAAGTAGATGAGCAGGTACGCTGTGAATGAACTTGATGAAATTTTAAAAAATCATACCAGAATTCAGAAATGCTCTAAATCATGGGGTGGTTCCCTTATGAGACACTGCTAAGATACGTATATTTATGATTCTCTAGTATCAATGAAAATTAAAGATTTAAATGTTTAAAAAAGTGAGAATACACAGACTCAACTGAAAATTAATTACCATTTCTAAGATTAACAGAGTAAAATCAAGTGATTTTTCACTCTGATTCACATGGATCCAAGCAAAGATTAGATCTTGCCTCTGGCTAAATTCCACAAGCTCAGGTCAATTAAACAAATTTTTAGAATGTGGATGAATCCTGCAAGCACGAGCTGAACTAGAGATTTCAAGAGCAGGTAAAACATTGTGTTTGGATCACCCAAAGAAAAAGGAGCAAAAGGAAAGTAAATGAATAGAGTAACGAAAGTATATCTAGTTTAAAAAGACAAAATAAAAAGCATGTAGTGGCTTTCATCGTGTACTCACCCTTACACATTATGATGAACTAACCCTGTCCCTATCTCCCAAATCACATTACCTACAACAAAAGTGTTTCCACTTTAGATGAAATCTAACAACTGAACTTATAGAAGCAGAGAGCAAAATGGTTACCAGACGTTAGAGGTTGGGAAATGGGGAGATACAGTCAAAGGGTACAAAGCCTAATATAAAAGAGTAAGTTTGCTGGCTTTTTTTTTTTTTAGATCTACTGCACAATAATGATGAATAAGCTAATAACTGAGCACTCTGTATCTCAATAGCACTAAGACAGTAAAATCTCGAAGGGTCACACCAGGAAAAATGTCAAAAGTCAGAGGTGATAGGTTAATTAGCTGGACTTAATCATTCAATACTATTTTCAAAAATTATGTCACTTTGTACTTCATAAATATATACAATTATAATTTGCTGATATATACTAAAAAGTATATACCAACATGAATCTAAATAAATAACATTTTTATTGTTGGTATAGGTTTGAAATATATAATAATTACATCCTGTTGGGCAATTAGTACATATACATATTGCACCTTGATGATTTTTACTTCTTCCTCTGCCTGCCTCTCTTCCCCCCTCCCCAGAATCCCTCCCAGGCAGCACAAAGTCTAACTCCCTGTTGTCTACCATCTCTTTTTATGTAGCTCACTAAATTTTAAAAATGGTGAGCGGTGGCTGACAACAAACCTAAGCTCTCCCAGCTGGAAAGGGAAAGGGAGAATGACCTTAGGCAGGATGAACGGTGGCTAACAAACCAACCTGTGCCAGAGGGCTCCTGGGGTGAGGTGGGTGTCATCACCACCAAAGAACTACAGCTGACAGACCGGCCCTCTGAGCCAGTCTCACATTGTCACTGAGTCACCAGCTCAAAAACACAATTCTAACAGTTTTCCTGATAAACGAAGGTGAAAGCCCATCACAGTGACTTACTTGGGACATTTGAATGGGACATTTGAATTTGTGGTATGTTTCTACTTATTTGTAGAAAAAAGACAAACTTCTTAATAGTACAAATAGTATTCACATATGTAAATGTAGCATTAAATACTGCATTACCTTAAAAAATTAAATTGCCATTACAGCCTTTTTTAATTTTATATTTTTTACTGCTTGATCACTGTAGTCACAGCCCCATATATTACTGCACACATTAATGTGAAAGTGCTTAGAATCCATTTATGCTAACTTTAAAAAGCTCAAATCAGAATTTCTTTCAAAACCATTCTCTGTAACTCACAATGTAACCTATTCACTTTAGCTTCGCTAAAAAAGAATTTATTAATCAATATGAAATATAGTTTCAACATGTCACCTGCTACCTCAGTTTCCTGCACACTCATTCTTTCTTATTGTAATACATGGTGACCTTTCAGTGTCAATCATTGCTATAATCCCTACAAAATCTTAGTATATAATCTTCTCTATTTTATTTACAACCTGTCACTATTTCCCATCAGTTTTCAAATAAAGTGTGTCCCATCTCTCTTTACAAAATTTCCTTATCTTATCTCAGCCAGTTCTCCCAAATCTGTCCCCAAAAAAGTCAAAGATGACTTCCTCGTTGCTGTATTTTCAGTCTTCATTTTCCTTGGCATGTCAATAGGAAGGATTTTATTCTCAGTGCCCAGAATTTCCTATCCACAACCCCTTACATATCCTGGCCTAACTACTTCCTCTTGCCCCTTTCTTTAGGTCCTCCTTACTCTTGACCTCAAAAAGGAAAATCAGATCCCAACATTTCTACTATCTGTTCAATTTCCTTATCTCTAAAGCCCAGTTCCACCTGTGTATATTTCAGTGCAGTACAAATTCTTTTTGATAGATAAGATTCTCTACAAAACCAGGGATTTATACTGATTATGCTGTGTATGGTTCACCATTATGCTGCCAATATCAAAACAAAACACCTCATGTAAACACTCAACAAACACATAATTGCCTGAATTATTACCACCCAATAAAGAAGCTGTTACCACTGTAAGAGATCTGCCACCACAAAATGAACTAAACAGATGCTATACGTCCACACAGGATCCAGAATGTCTTGTGTGAAATTTTTAAAGACATTAAACAGCATAGTGCTAATTCTCAATTCATTCAAACTAAAAGGTGTTAATGACACTGTCTAGTTTTAGTAATGACAGTTAATCACTCTCAAAATGGACAAAACCAAAATATCACTGGTGCTACCCTACTATGCACATCCTAAAGAAATAAAAAGTGTGCTACTTCAAACTGCATGATTCTAGTGAAGAAACAAAATAAGAGAAATATTTAAATAGAATCTCTGGAAGGGAAATAGCTAGCTTTCAGCCTTCACTCAGCAAACACCTATGGCAGGGTATATAAAAAGAAAAAGTTAATTCAAATCTATATCAATATTTTGCTCTGCCATAATCCTTTTGTTTTTCAGATACCAGCAAACAGTATCTGTAACATCAGTGAGTCACACTCACAGACTGCCAGAATTCCCGCACAGGTATGAGGAAGAGGCTGCACTCTGAGACAGTATGGACTTAATTTAAAACTAGGTTTCCTTGACAAGCACACTATTTCATTTAGATGGTATGTTTATTTGGGGTAGCTTTGGAGGAATGATGGAAATTACATCTAGGGACTTCTCGAAGATACAGTCACAAGTAATGCAAACCATTTTAAACAAACAAAAAATGTATTGATAAACATAGAGCCAAAAGCAAAAGATGCAACAGTCATTTCTGCATTGTACATTTTATAACTGTACATTTTAAACAAAAATAACACATTAAATATATAATCACTTAACCGCAGTATTACAAAGATGATTTCAACTTCCTGAAGATTTATCATGAGCCAAACACTTGAACTATCTGATCTTAAAAACAGCCTGCAATAATTCTCTCAATATTTATAGGAAGGCTAAAGTTAAATGGAAGGATTTCCAAGGGATTCAGTGAAGATGTGAACACATTATTATCCTTGTCTACTATTTATAAAATGACATCAATCCAACTAGAAAGAATATGAAAAAGTTACAACGAGATGCCAAGAAGAGGCAGGATTAAAGGGCATCTGATCTTTCATATCTTAAGAATTATTATTTATATCTTTATTATACTGCCATTTATGAACATGACTATTAAGCTAGAACAAAGTACTTTATATTAACTTTCAATATTTATTGACATTTTGTGTTCCATAACTATTACTTTTTAAAGAACTAACAACAGAACGACCTTTAAAATTTTTGTATTTCCTTACCTTATACAACTGTAATGTTTAAAAGTGCTAGCAGCTTTCTGGCATTCTAGGCACAACTGAATAGCTCCTGGATAGTCTTCCTCCTTAACATAACAACAGAGCTCATTAGACTGAAAACATTTTTCTTAAAACCTTTACTGAAAACACATCTCTCTTTGTACTCTAACCAAAAGTTATCAAGTTGAAAAACTGTATACTTCCTTATAAACAAAAATTAGAATACCAGTGGCAGATAAGTAACAAGCTATTAAGAGTCAAATAACTCCAGGCCTAAAATGTCAGCAGAAAAAAAAAACAAAAATAAAAACGTAAAATATTGTGTACCCTCAAAAAAACAGTAATAGCCCTCTGAAACCATGACCTATGGATAAATAAGTATACATAGAATTATAAGCTGCTTTATAAAAAAGGCTTTAATTACTCACATGTCTCCTTTCAACAATGTTTATATCAAATGGTCCAAAACAGTAGGTATTCCATTGGGGAAATGTAATCAAGATTCAACAGTTGTATCAATAAACATTTCCAAGGAAATATATTTGGGAAAAGCTAAAATATTAATTACAACCTCAGAATATATTTATCACCTGGACAATAATTTAATACCTAATTAATTTTTCATATGGATCTCTCAAATCTAGGTTAGTAACACAAGTTCAGAAATAACACAATGATTATACAGAAAACCATAAAAACTTTTCCCTGTGCTCATATCTAAATTCAACAAATGCTATTCAAACCACTAGGGATGCTGAGATAATGACATAACACCTACCCTACGGAGCTCAAGTATGATGGGAAAACATACATATTTCATTAGGCTTTGGTGAACCTCACTATGACACAAGTAGACACAGAATGCTCAGAGTATCAGAGAAAAAACAGATGGCTCACTCAGAAAACCAATGAATACAGGATACTAAGTTAAATAAAAATATTATATACTCCATAAATTGCTACTATAGGTTAGATGCAAAACATAATTTTGTGGTTTGTATTTGGATGCAACACCCTCAAAAGACGGGAAGTCAGCATTCCAATATTACTAAAAAGTAAATTTTTCAAATAAATTTGGTTTTCTAAACAAGCATATATTCTACCAATAGAAAAGGCTCTAGGGCAAGTAGTTTTATTTAAAAATGCTCTTTAGAGTATATACCAACTTGAGAAAAATTCCTATTTGAATTTTGTCCACTATCATTTTCTTTTTCTTTTTTTTTTTTTTTTTGCGGCACCGGGTATTGAACTCATGACCTTGTGCTTGCCTGGCAGGCGCTTAGACCGCTGAGCTAGATCCCCAGCCCTGGTGTTTTTGAGACAGGGTCTCATTATGCTGTTCAGGCTGACCTTGAGCTCACTTTGTAGCCCAGGATGGTCTCGAACTCACAACGATCCACCTGTCTCAGCCTCCCGAGTGCTGGGATTACAGGCGTGAGCCACCACGCCCGGCTTCCACTATCATTTTCTACAGAATATTACTAGCATCACCAAGTTTCCAAGCCTTGTTAGCTTACCTCTAGCAATTCACTTAAACGTACATCTGTTCTTTGCTGGAAAGAAAAAAAAAAAAAGAAAAAATCAAAGGTAACATATGTTTCAAACACAAAACTAAGATTTAACTTTTTTTAAATGACTTGCATATACCAGTGTTTTTATAGTTCTTAAAGACTTCAGAAGTCCAATCAGCAACTGACGTTTCCTCTGATTTGCAAGAAGGCCTAAACTAGCTTGAGTAAAACCTTCCTTTGCAATATTCAAGTGTCTGTAAAAATGAACAACACATAGTTAAAAGTTTTCTAATATAACAAGAACACTATCCACACACAGCAAATAAGCCACTAGTGACTGGATTGCTATTAACACTGGGAAGTGTGAACACTATTTGCCATTTGTGGTGGATGTACTGAGGCCAATCTGCAAACTATCAGTGGTCCACAATAAGAAAAGTACAGAAACTGAAAGAAGTATTTAAAAATGTAGTGTAGAATGTCACAGAATAATTTTATTCGATGTGAATCTAATAATTTAAAAATCAGGACTGCTTTAGGTCTTCGTTGTTTCTTTTATTTCATTTTTCTCATTATTTGTTTCTGTCACATTTTACAAAAATAGCCTGTGACAAGTTGGGGGAAACAAAGAAAAACACTGGTCCATCACCACGAATAGTTTAGGAAGAACTAGTCCAAACAATTTCACAAACAGTAATATTTTTAACCTGTACATCGGCTTGTAGATATTCCCACATGTCTTTTCAGTGTAATTTTTAGATCATAATAAATGTTCACATAAGGAATGTTATTCTGGAAACTACAGTCGTAATTTTAAAAGTCAAGTATCAATGATATGTTTCATCCTTATTTTTGAAATACTTCACAGCTTAGTGAACAAAACATCACAGAAAATAGTACCTTCTCCCATTCGTGCAGATTACAGCAGCGAGCTGAAGACCGGTCTGTAATGAGGTAACTCTTTCAAGTTCCTGTGGAAAGATTAGGTACACATTATTGTTTGAAGCATTTTATTTTTCGTTTACTCTTATGGTATTCAATAAAAATTGCAATCAGTTTCAAAGAAAAGCCTGCTTGGAAAACAAAGTAACAACAAATATACCCAAACCTGAAAACTGTTAGTATATTTTTCAAAGTTATTTTAAATGACTATTTCCAATTGACTTTCACAATGAAAGATGACAAAATATTTAATCAGTAGTCCTTGTAAGAAAATTTAAACTAACCTGTTTTGGACAGGAATAAAAATCAATAATACAACCATTTACATGTTTCTACCCAATAAAACCTCACAAACTAAGGATACGATTTCTGTCTTCTAAAATACTTTGATAATGGATGTCTTGATCTAAATACTGGCAAGACATTTCAATGAATTCTGAAAGCTCTCATTTTCTGATGAAAATACAGATTCAGCTAGACAGTTCCAATTTTACCATATTTTAACAACAGACTGTTATACCATCATTGAGTCAAACTGTTATATTGCCAAATTACGCTTTTTCTTACAAAGGTCATAGAAACAATTTTCACTAGCTTTTATAAAGTTTGAAAAACAAAAGCATCACATCTGAATTTTATAGAAAATTATTTCACTTATTTAGCTTGGTAAATTGCCCCTAATGAGAGAGACATACAAACCCCACACATACACAATTACAAATAAAAACACTAATTACAATATTTTAACAGTTTCTAGCATGTCACTCAACTATTTTTAAAATATTACTATGAAAATAGTAAATATTATCCTACCTTTACATAAGCAGGCTGTTTTTCAAGAATTAAATCTGCTACTTTTTTAGAGACCTACAAGAACATGCAATCAAATGAAGGAAGTAAAAGCAAAAAGTTCACACTTCTTATTACATTTTATATTTAAAATTTTTTGCAAGAATATTCTATAGGTCTTAACAATAACTCCCAGAGAAGTTACTGCAATGCTATTACTCTACACATTTCCCTAGGCTATGAAATTAATAAAAAAAGTAGTACAGTAAGTACATGACAAGGCACCTAAACCTTATGAGAAATTAAATAAATGGTCAGTGTTTATGTTGATGAATATCATCTGATTTAACAAACACGCACAAAAGTGTAGCCATCTTTAAGGGCACTGTCCATGATTTTAAAAAGATGAATTTGTTCAGACTAAGTTTTAATCAACTTAATTTATGAAAACAAGTCTGAGAAAGAGAAACTACACATATCCTTTGGTTTTTACTTCTAAAAAGTTGAAAATATCTGTTTTTTAGAATGCTATAAAGATATCTAAGGCTTGGTTGGTCGTTCCATGAATGATATTAATGTACACATGTTAGAATTATAGTGAGTTTGAATCTGAATCTCTTATTGCACCTTGTAGGGGCCTTGTCAACTGCACTGAAGAAATACCGTATCCAGCGTGAAGCATGACAAGCAGAATGTGCCAATGTTTGCTCAAGAAACACGACTGGCCAAATGAGTACAAAACACTGCACATATATAAAACAACAGCATTAAGCATTTCATATTTTCTTAATTCTCATCAAATATTTTTTAAGTGAATTTTTTCTAGATACATTGTTTTTGTCTAGAAAGACTTATGATTCTACTAAGGTTAAGAAAATCATACTTGAAATAGCTTTTAGACTTCAATTAATGAAGACAGATCAAAATTATCCCTAAATATCACTTGAAGAGTTTCAAAGATTCCCTAGGACTCTTTAATAATAGCTTAAGATAATACAGTCTCTCTAAGAAAATGGCAACTAAGAACCACAACTAGAAGTCAAAGGTTACTGTAAGATAAAAATGCTCCACTAAAAGGTTATGGGTAGGGAAGTGGAAGTCATACCCACATTACAAGAAGCCTAAAGCTACTTACTAATCAAAAAGCAAGTTCTAAATTATCTGATCACATTTAGGGTTCCACATAGAATTCTAAGCTGTAGAAGCAAATGTATCAAAGTAACATGAGGAAAACAGCATTGGTATGAAAACTGGTAAAATCAATATAAAAATATAAATGTATCACCTGAGCTAAACAATAGGATTTGTTTATACATTAATCAATTAAAGTCATGAAATCACAAACATTAGACCTGTCTGTTGTGTTTAATTTACAGTTTTGTTGGAAAAATGTTTTTTACTCACTGCAGCTTGTTGTTGTTTCAGTTTGTCTCTGTATTCCTCTAATTCTTGCAAATTGAGAACAGGTGGGAGCTTCTATAGAAAGAAATCATGAAAGAAAAAAATTAATTGTTTAATTTACTTTCATTTACATGAATACCTCTAACTCATAACTACAATATATACATATAAAATAGCATTCTATCCTCTTACCCTCCATTTTTCCTGTCCTCCCAATGGCCTCTACTAGACTCCAGCCACAGAAATGAACACATCCTTTTTTACACAAACATCTGGTTTCAACTCTCACCACCCCTTGCTGGGGCCACTGCCGCTACTTCAACCTCTAGGAAACCCCACTACCACTGGAGTACCTGGCCCCTGGCTGGAAGACAGTGTTTCCATGGCCTGTAGTAGCAGACGCGGGGAAAGTTCCTAATTCTAACTCCCTATTCTACCAGCCACAGATACTTTTCTATTTATCTACAAAGGAACTCAATAGAGATTGCCCTTCTGGAATACTATGGATGGTAACTAAGTGCTACAGTGAGAGTGACAGCTGTTGGAACACGATCTGGAGTATATTAGTTTTTAGAGGGTAGAATGGGAAGCTAACAAAACATGCATATAATTGTGTATACAAGGAAACAGACTCCAAGTGGCATCAACTGACTGATGAAACTACATGAGTTGGAGACTGACCAACCTATACATGCTATATATACAGTATGTATGCACACTTCATTTAGTGTGTCTAAAAATTGCACTATTCTGACTTTCTGAAATTTCTATAAATTTAAAATGCCAATATTGTTGCACAATGGATTTTAATCATAATACACAATCATCTTTAAAAGTCTCAGAGCTTGTCTAAACATACTTAGCCAATATAAAATATGATAGAAGCCACATAGTAACATATCGGAATAACAACTGAAAACCAAAAATACAGAAATATTTTCATAGCCAATATTCTGATACTGTACTTTAAAAAAAATCATAATTTTATAATTTGACCATTAAACAATACTGTTAGATCGTTTAGTCACAATGAACCTGTTCTGGATATCAAAACATTAAGTGCCCCTGAAAAATATTCAAATCTCACAAATTCAATCATTCAACAAAACAGGGTTTAGATATGTTTTAATGAAAGCTTTCTTTTACCTCCAGCTCATATTTAACAATATCAAATGAGTCCACAGAAAAATATACTTGTTCAATACTATTAATTAGCTCTTGTTCAGCTTGCGGATCACATGGCTGCTCTCGAAGTTCCCTAAATTCCTCCTTTAAGAAAAAATAAAAGTTACAATTACAACAGTGGTAGCTGTTAAAATTCTATCTGCATAAAAAAAATGAGCAGCTGTCATTAGCAGCAACCTATCTTCTGAGAACCAATCTGACCAAAGCACAAACTAATTAGAAACCAGAAAAGTTTGTGGAAGACTAGGAAACAGCCAAATACTAACTGCTGATCGACTAGAGAAAAACCTAGCCACTTTAAAGATTTTATTCTCACCTCCTTGTGTGCCAATAAGGTTGAAAGAATCCAAATGTTTAACAAAAGGTAAAAAAAATAAATAAATAAATTACCTCTACCTCTCATACATACATATCACACACCTACACATTTATCATTTTCACAACATTCTAAACTGTCTTTCACTACAGAGAATGCGGAAACACCACCTGAATAACTTTTGAGTACTGGAATTATAAGCAGCAGACAGCCAGCGCTGCTGAAAAATCTCAGCGTGTAGCTAAGAAACACGGCTCCAGGAAAGGTGCGCAAGCTTGGCGCCATTGTCCTACAAGATTTCCTTAAAGAGCACCAATACTGCAGTTCGTGATCTGCTTATGAACCCAAAGCTCTGTAGGTGAAAACAGTGCTTTATTCCTAATAATACGGAATGGCGTTTCCATGAATAGATTTATGTAACAAAGCACCTGACTCACAAATCCTGACCCTAATGTTAGCGACCTTAAAATCTACAATTTTACTGCATAACTGGATAAACCAACAATTAATTAGGACATTTCAATAATTTACCCACTCTCCACCATACTGGTTACTTAAAACATTATTACAGACACAATAATTTAACCTTTTGATTTTATTTAAACTCACATTTAAGAGTACAAAAAGAAATGATTATTTAAAATTATTTTACCATCATTAAAGTAATACTTAACCAAAATCTCAGTGAATCATTACTAATACACAGAATTTATCTGGTCAGTTAAAGGACATTGTTTTCAAAAAGACACATTCTATATTACTTTGTTTCAGGGTATAGCTTTCATTTATAAAAAAAAAGAGCTAGCTTGGATATCTTTTAGAGTTGAACATACATATTGATAAAATTATTAATGTAAAAGTATCCCTGGGGCTGGGGATATAGCTCAGTCACACAAGCACCTGCCTGGCAAATACAAGGGCCTGAGTTTGATTGCCAGTACTAAATAAAAAAATAAATAAATGTATCCCTTATTGTAAGTTAAACGTAAGAGAAAATATTAGAACCAGAAACCGGAAATTCTAAATAGCTTATTGTTTAAATTTAAAGTTTCAGTGGGAGCAAGGGTTATAGCTCAGTGGTTAAGCACTTGCCTAGCATGAGTGATACTCTGGGTTCAATCCTTAGCCTCACCAAAAAAAAAAAAAAATAGTAATTTTTAAAATCCCGTAAATTTCAAAAAAAGAAAGCAAAGTCACATAAAAAGACCTGTAGATTAAGCTCAATCTATAAAATACACTTACAAAAAAAAAAAAAAGAAGGCGGCGAAAAGAAAGAAAGAAATGGCTATCGCGGACTCAGCGTGTAACCAGGTACTATACACAGTAGAGAAACCAAGCGGGAGCGGCACTTTTGGGAGGTTTGAGCTACTACACATTAATCCATTTAGCACCATGGACAGTGGTGCTGAGGCACAGACTAGGGTCAACCCACACCGTTGTGGAAGAAAGAAAGAGTCCCAACTAGCTTATCAAAAGCAAACTCCACACACCCACCGGGAATCTGAAATGACAGTGAGATGTGAAAGAATAGAGGTGGTCAGAAATTCCTGGCAAACTCCCTGCCAAAAAGTCCACAGGCATTTGAAATATCATCTTCAAAGCTACAAGCTAAAAAGGGAATAAGGTCCCAGTGAGGATCCGGCAGCGTGACTTCCCTAACAATTCTGCACCATCGTAAGCAAATAAATGGCCAAGCAAATAAGCACCATTCAAAAACATTACAAATATTGCTAAAAGTGAAAAATATCAGGTATATGGCTGAGCTAAAAATCCACTACAATGATTGTTTTATCTTAAATGTATAAATGTCATCAACTTGTAACACCTTGCTGAGGCTTGCCACACAATTCCTAATTAGACTGAAGTAAAGACACTTAGGGTTTAGCTGCAACTCTGCTGTCAATGTTGGAAATTTTACTTAGTTTCTTCATAACTAGGTTTTTTTTTGGTCTTTTTATCTATCAAAATCAGTCTCCTTCTCTCCCTCTCCCTGTCTCTCCCCACCACACATACACCTCCCTCAACAAAAGTTATTAAGAATGCCAAAAGGAAATCATGATTTCATTTCAAAAATCTCACGTGTACCTTTCAAAATGTGATGAATCTGTAAAAAGAGTACAATCTGTGTTTGTATATGAAAGGTCAAATGCTGTTCCTTCCCAGAGAACTAAGCAATTAATATCACAGAGAGCAGACAAACCCATACAATCCCGAAGAAATGGCGAAAAACACCTAACACAGAAACCTACATGAGGGAGAGGAAGAAAACCCAGGAAGGTAGGAAGAGCAATGTAGCATACAATGTAGAATTTTATCCAACTCAAACACCATCCTACAACACTGAATCGCAGTGAAGTGCTTTCTCTTTTCAGCCTATTTGGTCACCTCTCTGTGAAACACACATCTCAATTCATTCAGACAAACTCCATTCTGAAAAGAATCAAGATCACCATATTTTTTTCAGTTCTGCTGCATTTGAAGTCTGTAAAGCTGCTTCCACTAAATCATTCGCTAAATGTTTCATCGCTGCTAGGCCTGCCTGCTCAATCAGATTACACACTTCCCGAGAACTGAGATTGCTCTTTATTCTCCATCATTACGCTCGGAAGTGCCAAGGCACACTGCAGATAATAATCACTGATCAAACCAAAATTGATTTGTCAGTCAATTATATTTAAAAATGGATATAAAAAGACAATGAGCTCTTGTTTTGATAGTCAAAAATTTCCACAAACTGTTAAAAAGGATGTCTCTCTTCTAACTAGAAACAACAAATATTATTAAATGATTTAAAAGTATATGATGCACATATATTAAAAAATAGACAGCTACACTGTATATTCTTATTACAATGATTCCATAATTTTTGCTATTATATAAAACGTTCTCCTTGGATTAGAAATGTACAGAAATGTAATTTTTTACCTAAAACAGAAACAAGGCAGCAAACCAGTATCTGTGAAGCAAAATTTCATGTATACAAATGAACAAAAGATTTCCTATAAAAACAATTTTAAAGAAAAAAATGGGCAATTGAGTACCAAATAAAACTCCTTACACCATATTAAAATCTGTAAAATAAAAAAAGGTTATAATATTTCAGTTTGAAATAAAATATTTTCAACTTACAAAGTGTTAATAAAATCCTTGTGAGGATTTTTTATAATAAATTTTATGTCACATAGTAACTAAATATGCATTAACTTTAATGGTGGTATCGGTGTTCTGTAAAATCTGAGAATCCTAGATAATTTATCAATAACTATAGACTACCAAAAGTGCTATAACCTGCCTGCCAATGTTAATCAACTACAACTAAAATAAAGAAAATGTACAACAACCTCACCCCAGAATGAAAGCTAGAGCAAAACTACACATAAAGTAATGAATTTAACAGCAAAAGGGAAAAAAGCACAAATGACTAAATAAACAAATTAAATCTCTCTTGAATATCATCACTAGCAGCTAACCTGCCTACTTGCGCATTTCTAGTACCTTTCCATTCCTAGTCATATAATTGCATTTAACAAACAACTTTTATACCTATTGTATACGTATTTCTTAGACTAGGTCACACAGGAGTCGAGATAAGTGAAACTCAGCTCATCACTCAAATGTCGCTGAAGTGAGAGGAGCCAGTAACAGCGACAATGCAAAGCAGACACTGGGGAGGCAGGAGCAGAGGCAAGGGCACCAGTGGTGGTGAGCTCACATACATGAAGAGGCAGCATCTAGAGAATACAGGGATAGGCAGAATTTCAACCCGAAGAAACTCAGGGGAGAGAGCTACAATAGCAAACAAAGCCAAAGTAAAAATAGCGTAACAGGAAGGTACACAACAGCTTCATGCAATCGAGGGTGGCTCCTCGGAGGGCAGAAAGATGCCGCGAAGATGATCTGCACGTACACCACGAGACAATAAAAGGCACCAAGAGATTTTTTTTTAAATTTTATACATATACATATTTACATATAATACATATCCTTCAAACCTTCCATATATATTAGAATTGCATTTTCCTTTATTAAAAATACACTATACCTATCTCTGTATCAGACTATATCAAAATAAAGTTCAGTATTTTCTCAACATAATAAACAAAGCAAGATTATTTTTAAAAGTGCTAGACAGCAAAGAATTTATTCAACATTTCACAGGCTATTTTTCCAGAAGTTACAAAAAACCACAGGCAACATATAACAATACACATACTATTTGTCTATTTTGATTATCTCTTGAGATAAAGCTACCTGAATATACACATAAAATGCACATTATAATATAATTTTATGAAAAATGAAGATACATAATCTTAACAGAAATTTAAGTCAACATCTTTAAGTTAGCCATGCCATTTTTCCTCTCAACATAAAAACAAGCAATTTTGTGGGAACTACCGAGTTAGGTCTATAAAACAATTTGCTCCTTCAAATGTACAGTGTTATAAAAAAACTTCCAGAATATTTATGGTTTCTAAGGAATTAGACTATAACATTCCAAAGCAATTTCCACTTAAGGGTCCACCTCTTCAGGGAATGTATCAAGTTTAGGAAGGAAAATAGAGACTACAAATTTTGAATTTAACCACTGCTTCGAAATGATACAAAATCTACCCTAACTGAAAAATCCAAATCCAAATTTAGGACTTTCAATTCTATATACATTTATAAATATGAAAACTTGCTTAAACAGCTTAACAGGTTCTCTTCACCATTATTAAACTCACTGTTATGATCTGAAAAGTAATTTAACCTACTTTTTAAATGCACAGAACAGCTTAGAAACTTGTAATCCTCAGGGGTAGGTATTTAGTCAAAGAGATGAATGTAAAATCTTCACTTATCACAAATCTGATTTCAAAATTACAAAAAAATTTGCAGACGAAATACTAAAACTCTAACTCCTTTTCTGTGCTTAGCTTATCAAATCACAGTTTACATTACCTACCTGAATGGCAAATCCACTGTGCGTCTATGTGAGTGTGAGTGTGTGTGTGTGTGAGCGTGTGCACTTACATGTATGCTGGAAGGTATGAGTGGGAAATTTTTTTTTCAGTACTGGGGTTTGAAGCAGGTACTTCGTACTGCCTAATATTTCCCATGGCAGTTTTTTTTTTTTATATATAGGGTCATATTAAGTCACTAAATTGCCTAGGCTGAGCTAGAACTTACAATCTTCCTGCCTCATCCTTCCAAAGTGTTGGGATTACAGATATGTGCCACCATACCCAGCTAAGTTTTCCTCCTGTAAAGTATAAATTTGGTTTTGTTTGTTTTACTCTTGGTATTTTTTCATCAGTCAAGACAAAAGAGCTATTCTTTGGTAACAAATTCTAAAACAGAAGCCATATTCTAGCTAAAAGTTAGTATCACATTTGAGATTGAATTGAAAGGAGAAAATGTTAAGCTAACAAACATTTATAGAGAGTTAAAACAAAGAAAAAATAAAACTTTCAATATTTATCCAGTATTATTAAAGTTATAAATCACTAAACAGAAGTAGTTTGATTCTAAACGAAACAGAATCCAAAACCTACTTCAAGAGATCACAGATACCTTAAAACTACGTACCACATAAGCTTATCATGAATTACCAGATGTCTGATTACGTGGGGAAATAGCATACTTTCTTAAAATCCCACTAGAACAACAATAATAATCCATCAAAGGTAGCCGGATCGTCAGTTTTCATGTGTGTTTTAAATAAAACAGCTATTAAATCAGACCCCGTTTTCCATCGGGCTTTCAGTGCCATCTAGTGGAACAGTGGTGAGGTTGCAATCCGAAAAGACGTTTCAGAAAAATGACAGGAAATTATTTTAAAAGATATTGTATAGCACTATTTTAACTCAGACTTACACCATATTTATGATTTTTTTCCATGTTTATGATTTTAAAAATGCATTTTATCACTTCCTAGACAAAAAAGATACAGCACGAATAACAAAAACTATTCACGGAAATTTAGTAAGCTGATATGAATCAAAAATTACACAATTACATAGTTTAAATTTCATATTTGATACTTTACCATATATTT